>JAOWBL010000016.1:4508441-4524781 GCA_028564865.1 Zenarchopterus dispar
GCAGCATAACTAAGCCCTAACTATAAGCTTTATCAAACAAGAAAGTTTTAAGTCTAATCTTAAAAGTAGAGAGGGTGACTGCTTTCAGAATACAAACTGGGATCTGGTTCCACAGGAGAGGGGCCTGATAGCTAAAGGCTGAATGAAAAGCTTTGTTCAGGAAGTCGGTGAAACAGCTGCAGATGTGGAGATGAGAGATCTGGAAAGCTTTCATTTTATGTAAATCACTTCTCACTCATGTTGAGGAGTCTTAATTATGATGGTGTCCCTCTGGGGACAAAAATCAGGTCTACAACTTAAATGAGAATGTGTTGTAAGGTGACGAGGTGTGATTTAAAGGTTCCTGTAAGGATTAGCCTTGGACCAGTTATAGTTCTGGTTAAGGTGAGAAGAAGTCCCTGAGAAATTAATGAAATCTGTGTGCGTGTGTGTGTGTGTGTCTGTGTGTGTGAGAGAGAGAGAGAATCTGGGAGTCGTTGGATCAGATTAGGTTTCACATCCATCTCTTCCGGGCCGGCAGTGAATGCATCTTCCTCCAGCCTGTCGCCGCTCTCCGGCATCTCGCTGCCGCTTATCTAATGGCAGAAATGGCATTTCATTAGCCTCTCATCCCGCGGAGGCCCACATGCATACTCAACAACATTCCACATAATTTCTCATAACGACACATTATTGATCCCGGGCCTCTACCTGAGCCCAGGGAAAAGGACTGGAAGCACTCCAGGGCCCTCCTCATGCACGCCCATGAAGAATTAAAGCCAAATTAAATTTGACAGCTGTAAATGCCACGGCAATCTATATGCAAAGTTTGAGAAAAAAATAATCTTTTATTCAAATTCCCGTCTTTTTACTCTCAGTAACATATGTTTGCAGAGTGCTGGTTTTTCTTCCCGTCTTTTCTCTCTCTCCGATTGCCTCCACCTTCCTTTTTCTCTCCCTTCTCTCCGTCTGCAGTCTTCCTCCTGCTGGTGTTCCCTCGCTACTTGAATATTTTTCCACATCCCTGACAGATTCTCTTTGATGTATAAATAATCAAGCTAAATTATGTGCAGCGATCAGCCTCTCTGCTCTGCCGTTCTTATTATACAAAGTAATTACTACCTAAGAGGGTCAGATTTCCTGACAAATCTCTAATTACCGCATTGCTGTAGAAGTGGAGTTTATTTATGCATAAATCAACTGCTGTCGACCAAACGGAGAGCGCCTGATGTTATGAGCTCCTCACTTTGACCCAACTCACTGAACTCTCTAATTAGACAATACTTTAGTTGATGCTGCATCTGAAATCTTAATTTATATAATGAAAGACTCTCTCGGAGGAACAACTGCAGTCGTCCAAGAGTTAGTACCCCCCTCTTTTAATCCTTTGTGTGTAAATGTATCGTAAAAAGCATCAGAGGTTTTCTCCTGGAGACCCATCCAAACAAACCAGACTTGTTCCTTCTTCTTCCAATTGTGCCATCATGAACATCTAACATGTTCTCTAAGGTCTGGCGGCTCTGGCATGCAGCTCTGGGGGGTTTGTGTGTGTGCTGTTGAGTTGTTTTGTTGTTGTTGTTGTTGTTTTGAGCACCTGCTCATGTTTTCCGCTTATGAAAAAAACATTTAAGACAGAAAAATAGGATTAAAAGGGAGTTCTAACTTGCATATACTGACAGAAGACGTTCTGTCGACATGCACGTGTAAAATGAGTGATGTCGCTACTCAAGTTAGATTCATGAGCGGTGTCGGGGTTATGGGGGTTAGGCCGTCAGGCTGCTTTTAACGGTATAACGGAGACATTTTCACTGATTACAGGAGAGGGAAGACCAGACAGTGTTCATCTCTCCACAGCACACAGAACAATATTTTTCTTTAAATATGACTGGATTACAGTTGTAAACACAACATTACTTCCTGCCTCCATTTTCTCTTGACATGTTTCTGTGTACCTTAAGGTGTAATTGTGATGAATGGCTTTAAAGAGCAGCTGCAGGTTTACTTTCTGCTTTTGACTGGATGTAGTCTGCCCTCTGCTGTCCGTCTGCTGTTACTGCAGCAGCTTCAGCACCACTGAGACTGAACCCTACAAACATCAGAAATCTCAGGAAAAAAGGTTCTGTTGTTATTGTTTAAAAAACAGTATTAATGTTGAATAAACATCCCATTTCTGCACTACATAAAAAACCAACTGAAACATCCAACAAAGTTTTATGAGGAGAAGACTTCGCTAAAAGGACTTTGATTGTTCAAATAACCCGAAAACCAAACAATAACTCCCTGTTCATAAAACATAAAACAGAATGATACATTTTTCAAAAAGCACAAGACATTTTTTAATTCCGTAATTAAAATAATACAAACAATATCTCAAATGCTAAAACAAAGAAATGTTGCTTTAAACTCCTTTTTCTTAAATGAATATTCTAAATTTAAATGCACTGAAATTATGAAACAAAAGCCTAAAACTTTGCAGTATGGTTAAAAAATAAAGAGAAACTGTTGGCACTGATTACAGCTCATGATGTATGAACTGTTACATCACAAATTTAAATCGCGCATCATTCAGAAGAACATAAATCATGTATAAACTTTTTCCAGCATTTTCCAACAAATTAATGAGTCCAAAACATAAAATTGTGGTGAAAGCACAAGACTACCACTGAGAACAGTCAACGTGCTCTGGAAGCTCAGCTTTTCTCTCTGGAAGCTCAATTTTTGTTTCTGGTAGCTCAGTTCTTCGCTTTGGAGCCTCAGTTCTTCTCTCTAGACACTCAGAGTATGTACCTGCTTTATGTGTATGTTGTACTATGAACTACAGTGTTTATCTGCTGTATGTGTATGTTGTACTATGAACTACAGTGTTTATCTGCTGTATGTGTATATTTTACTACCAAACACAGTTTGTACCGCTGTGATGTTGCAGGGGCTGCTGGGAGATACATGAGGAACTTGACCTGAATAGATTTGAAAATACAACTCACTGTACTAAATGAGGAGCTTTCAGGTTTTGTTTTTGTTTGTATGTTGTGAAGTATGCAGGGTATGGCAGCCATCATCAGACTCCTGACCACTCCCTTCTGCTCCTCTTCTTCCAGTTAACCTTCCCCAAGGCCAAACTTCTGCTGATGTCCAGCAACCAGCAGGATCTCAACGACTGGTATCAGAGCCTGAGCTCAGCTGTCAGGTGTGTATTTGCTGTACACACACATACACACACACACCAGTGTTTGTACAATAAGCTCTGGCCACTCATCCTTGCCCTCATCACCTCAATCGTCACATCCTCCCTGCATCGCTGCAGGCATGTATCTGTCAGGAGGCCGAGCAGGGCTGGGGGTTCCATCTCTGGATTCGCCCGTCCACATGTACATGGGCCAAATACTGAACCCTGCGCTGCCCCCTATGTGTTAATCAGTGTCTGAACGCATCTGTGCACTCAGGTGTAAGAATGATTGTTTTGATAGTTAATGTTGCTTATGCTGTAAAGTAATGTTGAGTATAGATCCAGTCCATTTATGATCAATCCCAGTCTAACTCTTCTAATCTGTTAATGATTGATCCGAGTCTTAGTCAGACCTGATCCAGTCCATTTATGATTTATTCCAGTCTAACTCTTCTAATCTGTTAATGATTGAGCCGAGTCTTAGTCAGACCTGATCCAGTCCATTTATGATTTATTCCAGTCTAACTCATGCTGATCCAGTCTGTTTATGGTTGATCCCAGTCTAACTCAGACTCAGTCTAGTCCATTTCTGATCAATCCCAGTCTTAGTCAGACCAAAGCTGCAGCGATGAGTCTAACCCAACCTCAGCCAAAATGTTCTGTTCTGTTAAAGCATACAAACAAAAACATCTCTGTGTTTTCACATTTAAAATCCTAATGAACCATCTAACCTTCAGTGTTCTTTGGAGAGTTTTGACAGTTTTAACAGGATGTCTGACCCTCATCACACAGTTCAGTAATTGTCTACATAAATAAAGAATGATTTTGTTTGAAAAGTTACATATTCTACTTTTCCTCACTTTCAAAATCATCAGTTACAACGTGTGTCATGAATGTAAACGACATGTATGATCAAGAACCACCACCAACACTGACTTCAAAATGCAGGACAAATGGCTGTCTGACTCCGCCCCCTAAAACGGGCAGAATAACAGATCTTCATTTTTAACCCTTCATGAAAAGAAACCACTTCTGTAAAGTTTGTGTTGGTTAACTACCTTAAAACATGTGAGAAGTAGGGAGTATTTGTTGTACTTCATAGCTGAAAAAAAAAAGCTTACATCTCTCAAAACATGTAGTACTGATGAAGTAAAAGTACTACAGCACTTGGAACTCTGTAGTGCTGTTGGAGGAAAAGTACTCATGAAAGATGGATGTTTGGTCCAGTTTAAGTGGACTGGTGTGGACCTTCAAGGCTGCCAGTATGGCAGAGAGATGTTTTTTCATTTCTTATCCGTTTGTCTCATTGTTAGAGGGCCATATTATTACTTCCACGTTTTAAGTGTGTGTGTAGGTGGTTAAAGTGGTTTTGGAAAGTTCTGACTCGATGATAAACGCTGTGTAATCTTTGATTACGTCATTATTTCTAGTCAGAGTTTCTCCTGACTGTGGTATTGACGTGGCCTCGCGCACGCAGCAGATCCGTGGTGTTTGTTGTGAAACCGGTTCGGTCCGAACTCCGGGCCCGTCCGTCTCTCAGACATTCTTCCAGCACTGATGAGCTAGACCTGAGCTCCGCTGCTGCCCGCCCCCCGGCCTCGGCTCCTCAGGGGACTCTTCGGGTCAGCTCCACCGTGTGCAGATTGCACTTAAGCCGAGAGCCCCGACCCCGACCAGCCCAGCCGGGCTAATTAGTTTATGACTCTGTCAGAGAGGAGCTGCGGCCACCCGGCAGACGGGGGCTGGCTGGGGGCAGGCGGGGGCTGGCTGGGGGCAGGCGGGGGCTGGCTGGGGGCAGGCGGGGGCGGGCTGGGGGCAGGCGGGGGCGGGCTGGGGGCAGACGGCTCCACACTCCAGGGAGCGTCATTAGCAGTGGAGGAGGACCGAGGAGCGGCGAGGGGAGCAGGGGTCAGCGGCGCCCTCAGCGCCAGAGAGGAGAGCGGGGCCGAAGGGTGAGAGATTGTCAACACACGCCAGTCCAGGGCCTGGGATCAATAATTCAGACAGACCGCTGAATTATTGATCCCAGGCCCCGGACTGGTGTCACTGACGTCACGGAGGCTGGCAGATCTCCCGTCACGTTAAACCTGGATTTTTAGCGCTGCAGTTACGTCACAGTTAATGAAGACGACGTTTCAGCTGCTTTTAAAATGAAACTACTCTTGTTTCTCACCAGCTGGTGCCAAAAGTGAAAGCAAACCGCATGGTGACAGGTTTCCTGCTTTTAAATGGCTTTAACGGTGATTCAAAAATATTCAACACACCTGTGGTACAAAATAAAGCTAATAGTTTCAACATGACTGTCATGCTGTCGTTTATGATTATTTCAATCATAAATGTCAATCAAAGTACCAATAATCCGTCTGGGATGTTTCAAATGATCCATAGAATATTCAAATTACAAATAACTTCACTAAACTGATCATGTATTTTGATTACTGTGAGTCCTGCGAGACCTCGAAAAGGTCTTTTGAAAAGGCCAGAGTGTGCAGAAATTAGTATCCATAAAAACATGATAAAAGTCATCTGATTGGAGTGCTGATGGTCCAGTATCAGGACCAAGTGTGCTGCTCAGCACACTTCTGCTGAAAACAGGCAGCGCCATGTGAGCCCTGCTGCAGGTGGAGGTCTCCTAGGAGGTGGAGGTATTCTTGAAGGTGGACACCTCCTAGGAGGTGGAGGTCTCCTAGGAGGTGGAGGTCTCCTAGGAGGTGGAGGTCTCCTAGGAGGTGGACTCTGACTGAGCCCAGTCAGACCCCACTGATGAAGACCTGGCCTGCAGGGGTCCCCAACAACCCTCTCCTTTAGGCCTAGCTCCAGGGTCTGGTTCAGGTTCCCCAGAGTCCCCAGAGTCCGGGCGAGAAACATCAAACTCTTGTTTTTATTGTCACTGTCCATGACAGTGAGTCAGGTCCCCCTCGGTCTGACCTGGAGAAAAGCTCTCCTGTCTAAAAACATCATGATTAAAAATAAAATGAAATAAAAGAATCAAGGTTCTGGAATGACCGAGTAGCTGAATGACCGAGTAGCTGAGTGTGTTTTTACAGGAAGCTGCAGTCCAGACAGACGGAGGTCCACCACAGGGAGAACTTCTCCCACCAGCGTCCTCTGTCTGTCCACAGTGGGAACAACGCTGCCAGCAGCAACCCTGGAAGAAAGAGAAACCTGGTGAGCTGAGCCTCCACACACACACACACACACACCAGTCCAGGTCCTGAATGATGTTGAGGTGAGCAGATTAACTGTGTATTAGTGAGGATGTGCTGATTGGTCCTGCTGCTGTGGGTCCGTTTATGTCTGCTGTTGTTCCTGATTGTTTGTGAAAGCGTCTCAGTAAGGTTACAGTTTGCTTTTACATCTCTGAAGTTCTTCATAACAACGTAGAAGAAACATCAAGCCTAACCCTGCAGATCCTCAGTGAATGAAGAAGTAAGAAGCAACTCCAGCCTGTGACGAGCTAATTAGCCTGTTCCTGATGAGTGTCCACCTGATAAAACACAATCCCACACCTAGCAGCATGTCGTTAAAAGACATGTATGTAATGTCCCACAGGAAATCAGGGATTAATGGTTCTAGCAGCGCCGTGTAGTCTGCGTTTGTGTCCTACGCCCTAGTCGGCGTTGATACTTGACTGCGTTGCGCTGTAATTCCACCACTAACCACTAGGTGGTGGTTGTTTTCTGCAGCTCCTAGCCAATCGGTGCCGTCTACTTCCTTTATCTAGCTCAGACGTGACAACAGAGCTGAGGAAGCAGACGTTAATGATAAATGTTGATCATCAGGTAGTTTTACTGACAACGCAGCGATCTAAACCAGGAAGAATAAGTAGGAGCCATAAACATGTAGAAATGAGTCATTTTCTGCATTTTTTTTTTCTATTTTTATATCATTCATTGTCCTGGTTTCAGGTTGTAACTGGGCATTTGAAGGTGACTCTTTTAGTTCCTCGTGTTTTGCACGTTTCTGGTTACAGGAATTGATTCCTCGGCATCTTTAACACTGAAACTGTCATCAGCTGTAAAAGTGGCTCCGCCTCTTTTGTTTGTTTGTTTTTTTCAGGCCAGCCCTGACACCAGTGAGCATGCTCAGAAACCACCAGCTGACTGCAGCACCCCCAAGAGGATGAAGCAGGGTGGCGATCTGGAGCAGAGGTGGGATTTCACCAGCTTGTGTTTCCAAACTTCTGTCAGGGAGTCTCAAGCGTGTCGTCTCTCAGAAATGTTGCTTCGTCGTGGAGTTTGAGCCTCTGCAAATAATATTTTACTTGGACAGAAACGTTTCTGTCTGAAAGAAGTTTGAGGCTGAGACATCAGCCGTCACTTTGTGACAAAACAACAAACCTTTCTTCCACACCGATTTTCCTTAGTTGCGCGCTCTTCACATTCGGAGGGAGCATAAATGAATCCAGAGGTCAGATGAAGTTAACTGCTGTAAAAGTCTAAAGAAAGTTTGAATCATGAATAAATGTAAAACTTTGCCAAACCCATTCAAACATTTAAAAGTGCAGATTTCAGGTTTAACCTGCAGCTTGAGCTCAGGAGAGTAAATCTACAATCGTGAGTTCACAGTTAATCTGGAAAACTTCACTCTGCCTGAAAGCAATATTTATTAACTGAGCCGATCACATGACAGAATCCTGTCATTGATCAGATGTTTGACTTATTTCAACCATCTAACCAAACTCTTAATCTGGTTCACTGAGTCAACATCCCAACATCCTGGATGAGCGACTAGAATCTGTCAGAAGAGTCACAAGCAGAAACACCGTGAAATAACGATAAGATCCGAATTTAAAAGGCTGACTATGCTGCATTTATGTTTCCTGGCGGTGGATTAAAGGTGATTTAGGATTTTGCATAACAACTACACGTAGATGTACGAGACCTACGTCATCAGCAGCGTTTCTGCTGCTCTGTAATTCCTCCACCAAACTCTAGGTGGCAGTGCAGCTTCTTTCCTGCAGATCAGTTCAGCATAGTTTAATTATTTAACGCTTTATTAAAAATAAAATGACACATCTTCATAAATAACACAGTTGATGATTTCTGGTTTTCATCTCTTATCTCCAAATTTCACCACACAAATTCAAATTCTTCAATACATGAGGAAAATGATGCTCCAAAACCATCCAGGAGGAGGAGTTTAGCAACTGTGTCAGAGATGTTGGAGGTTCCTGGATGAATGATTGAACTTCTGAATGTGTTGAAAGCAGCTTCATTCGGGGTCCAGAATCTTCATGACTGCTCCAGTTTTGTTGTTTTATCCTGATGGCTGATTTATCCTCCTGTGAATCTGTTTCCAGCATTGCAGAGTCCTCCTCGTCCAGCTGTGTGATCCTCTGATGGGTTCTTCCGACACCATCGCACGTTCTCTTACTCCACACTCGTCATTTTAAAGTTTCTTCTCCGTTCCTCTCGTCAGCGGAGGTGTGTGTTTTGTCTTGTTCGCCGATTCAGCTTCTCACCTCCTCGTCTTGTCGTGCAATATTAACAGTTAAAGAGCTGCTTCAGAGATCTGATCAAAGTTCACCTGTGAGCTGCTTTCAGTCACAAACTTCACAGGAAGAGAAAACAACAAAGAAAAAGCCAAAGAAGATGGATCACACTTTAAATGTTTACTACTCCATTAACACTTTGATCTCTTTTTATTTACAAGATTATTTCTTAAATGAATCTGTAGGATGTTAGTTTGCTCCAGATAAACATTCGTTCATTCAAGTTTTCACCTCTGAGGTTCTGTGTTGATTGAAGTTTGACCTTCAGTGGTTTTCAAACATTCCAGATGTTTGCAGATGTTGTATCTGCATGCAGGGACAAAGCCTGGTGAACAGATGTCATGTTTTATTTGATTGTTTATTCTTGTTTTACAATCATGATTCTTGAACACTTTGCTGATTATTTTTATTATAACTTTGTGCACCGTTTTCCTGCCACATAAAGCTGTTACAGTGGTCTTTTTTTTAATGCAGATGGAAATTATTTCCCAATTAAAAAATACTAATCATGACATTTGTGGATTTTGTTCTGATTTTGTGTCTCCCAACTTAACTTAGCACAAGTTAAACATACCAAACCTGTTATTTTATATAAAGTAATGAATTTTTCCCGGTTGTGATTACCATGACAGGCCTCTAGGGGGCTCTGTGATAAGACTTATATTTGGGCCTGAACACAAACTCATTTTGTTTCCTTTCAAATTCAAACCGAGTCTCTGGCTTCTACAAAAAAAATCCTACAAAAAAAAGAAGAAGAGGAAAGACAAACAAATGTCCACGTACAAAGCTTCCCGCCATTTTCATGTGAGCTCGGTCCAAACGTTGAGTGAAAGGAAGTTAAATCTGGAAATGACGTCACACAGAAGTAAACGTTCCTCCAGTGGCAAAGTCGGATCATAAACCTTCCCAAAAGTCTGATTAACCACCCAGCTGGTGTTGCCATGGCAACACTGTTCTGAGTATAGTAGCTTGACGTGAGTGAAATGAGATACAACTGTTACAAACATTAACTGTTTGTTTTTATATTTGGTGCGTGACGTCTCCGACTTCAGGAGACGTTCTAGACAAAACTTCCAACTGGAAACTGAGAAAAACCTCTGCTTCCACGCGTGAATGCAGCGCAACAAATAATCCGAAGTTAATTCAACTTGACGGTCTGGGTCGAATCCAATTTTACTAAAATTTCACCCACAAGGACGCTAAAACTCAGCACAATAAAACAGTTGCAGGTGGATGTTTCAAATGTGAACAAAGATGTTCGGGATTAGTCCTTACCAGAAACGTTTACCGTGTTTAAACGCTGCTGGCCAGTAGGGGGCGCTGTGATCACCAGGGGTAGGTCAAGTCCGAGGTTCCAGGATCCGACCTTGGGTGGGATCTTTCCGTTTGGATGTTCTCCCCGTGCTTGTGTGGGGTTGGTTTCTTTTGCTTGTGTGAACATGGTCCTGTGACGGAGCGGAGACCTGATTCACCTGAAGACAGCTGGGATGGTCTTCAGCAGAGCTGCCAGACCAGGTGGAACAAGGTTACACATCAACTTTCAACTCAGCTAATCACTGATGTCCTTTAATGTCTAACATGTCTGGTAAATATCAACCATACATTGTTAAAGATAAAGTAACCTTTTTTTTTAAATAAGTTTCCATTACGTTATAAATTTCCCATCAGTCCTCTTGTTCATTTCACTGTTTTACTCAATGTTTCTGCACTTTTCACTCATTCAAATCGTTTGAATTTTGTTTTTTTTAATTAAATGTGTTTCAGCACAATCACAAAGCAAAAGGAGAAAATCTGCAGCTGAATAAAACAGGGAAAATAAAACCAAAAAAAAGACACTTGTGATCATATTTGATTTTTCTGGAGAATAAAAAGACGAGAGAAAACCTAAAAAGGTTAAAGAACTCAGACCACGTGAGCGTGTCCACGAGTTAAACCCGGATCTGAGTGTTGTGGACGCGTGTGATTATGAATCCTCATGAAGCAGCATCTTGAAGTTGATGAAGACGGTTTAAATATTAAACACGTCTATAAGAGGACTCTGGAGAGAGAAAGATTCGGTTTCTATTTTGGGATGACTGATGGCGGTTATAACTTGGTCTGCAGTCTGAACTTCAGCTCGGAGTTCTGCTGAGACGGAGGACAAACGGCGTCTTGTTTTTCAGCTGCAGTTCCGCTTTATGGCCGCATGATGGCGACAAAGACGAGCGTCTCCGCCGCTGCAGCGAGCTTTGAAATCATAGTTTCATTTAAAAACTAAGCTCAAACACAGCGCAGTAAAGAAGAACATATCAGTTAGAAACATTAAATGTAAGAATTTAAGATCAGTATCTGGAAGTTTTGTTCTGTAATTCTAACAAATGAACTCAGGTCAGTTTCACTCCTAAAAACATGATCATCTGTAAGAATATAAGCAGCTAAATCTTTTCAAAGCCTCTAAAAGTTGACAAGACACCTGGAACATACATTATAGATTAAATTAGAAATAACCGTAAATCTGACAAGGCCCTAGGTCTCCTTGATTACTTCCTTTCTCCCCTCTACCCTCTACTGTGCCTGCTATGGTTGGGGGCTCAGCTCCTGGTTGGCGATGGCGGAATCGGTCGTCCCTGGGACCCGGTTTTGCTGGTGGTATGAGGGTGGTTATGCAGTGGGGGTCCAGCTGACCTGGCCTCCTGGGAGGATTCCTGGCCTGCCATGAGATGTGGTGATCCCGGCTGCTCTTTGTGGAGCCTGGAACTTTGAAAACTGTAGTTGTTAACCTGGTTGCAGTCGTCTACATACGTGTTTCAGTATGTGGCGATTTCTTTTAATCATGAGTTAATTTTCAGTTAGGATTCTCAACCAAAGCTAAAACTTTTAAAGTCATCATGATGTAAAAGTACATAAATGTTGGTAATAAAATGTACTCATAAGACTGTTGATGCTCCTTAATGCAGTTCTCTGAAATAACTGCTCTGCTGACTCAGCTCAAACATGAACAGTTTGAAAAAGTTTAACGCAACAGTTTAAAAATAAAGATAAAGCAGTTGCTCAAATGTCAAAGTCAGAATTGTGCAGTATTGTTTGACGTAATAATGTGAACATTAGGACGGCTCAGGTGGTCCCGCCCACCTGACGCCTGCAGGTGAGTGTGGAGGAGTTTAGCGGAACACGGAAGACAAGATGCATTCAATGGCACGTGGGAAAATGGTCAATTAACTAACTTCCTGCTTTGGGTTTACTTTTCTTTTTACGGTTTCTTTACAGTAGTTCATCTGGAGAGGAGTTTTATTTCTCTTTTTTTTATCATTTGTCATCACTCCAGTATCTAAACGATAATCATGTCAGATTTGGCCCAGTTTGGTCCAGTATCAGAAGAATCATTACAAACTATGTAAGAAGAACTGGACAAACTCCTTGTGACCTCATCCAGACGGCTTCTGGAGAGTTCTTTTGAAGCCTGTTTTCCTTGTACTGTAACATCCTGTTTTAATAAGTGGAAAAAACGACACCTTTTCTTAATTTCCAAGAACACAAGTCTGAGTCAGGAGAACATACTTTTATGTCCTGCAGCTGGAACATCAGTGGACTTGTGTCCTTGATGACATCACAGCTCAGTGGACAGGCTGACAAGTAAACTTAACATCAACAGTTTGATTGGTTATAAAAACAAAACACCAAAACAACTCAGAACTGACCTTATGTTGCTCCGTCTCAAGTTTTTATAACCATTACTTTGTGTGATGTGTTTTTAATAGATTTGACACTTTTGCATCCCAGCCACATTGTAAATAAAGTTTGGTAGATGTGAAAAGAATAAAACTCTAAAAACGTTGGAAGAAATTTTAAATTGACTATCGTTTTTAACTACCACAAATATAGTTATAACTACATTCTTACATGAAAACATCTTAAAATGACATACTGTCAAACAAAAATAAAATACACAGAAGAACGCACAAGAACACAGAACACGAGTACCCACAGGTACACACAAGTACACATGGTACGCATGAGTACACATGTTGAGAAACAACCAGTTGTCCATTTTATTTTGCCTGACCTAGTTCATACTAACCTATTAAGCTAATTAATATAATTTTTTATTTGTTCTGATAAAACCACTTTCAACATTACCAGTGTTGTGAAAGAAAGAAAGAAAGAAAGAAAGAAAGAAAGAAAGAAAGAAAGAAAGAAAGAAAGAAAGAAAGAAAGAAAGAAAGAAAACGTGATGTGAGTTCTGGCAGAGCTGAAATGAGGACCTGTCCACCGGGAGGTCCTGAGATCCTTCACCGAGGCTCCTTCAGGTGACTGAGGGTGGAGGAGGTGGAGCTGCTAGTGAACGTTTGAAACAGGAACTTTTATTTTTAAATATGGTTCAGGTGGGTAATCAGAAGTGTTTAGCCAACGCTCAGTTACTGAAACATCATGATTTATTGTGCAAATGCATCCTCGGAGTAAAAAAAAAAACAAAAAAAACACGTTTTCTCTTTAAAATATCGACTTTGTTCATTTTGGTTTTATTCAGGGCTCAGAAGTCAATACGGCGCTAAGTAGCTGAAGTATAGAACTATGTCTCGAGATTCCGAGGATACCTGAATGCAGCAAGTTACTGTAAGCGTGTGCGTGGGGAGAGACGGGGAATTCTTCAACCAGGAAGTTCATTATTTGTTACCTGCGTCTCTTAAACGTGTTTTTGTCTGAAATGGAGCAGCCGTCTATGAATTTCTGATTTCAGAGAAACTTTTAACAAACATGCTGCTTCACCGAACTTTCTGGACGTGGCCGGTGTTCTGGCTCGTGACTGTGACGTCAGCCATGAGAATTTTATCTAAAGACGCGCTCAGGTGCAAGAGGCAGGTGAGAAGAACAGTTTCTGTTGAGCAGCTCCGCTGAGTTGGTTTGTTTCTTGGTCATTTCTTTCATTTGGGTCAGGTGTTGTAGACTTATACGCTTGTCCGTGATGAGCTCGGGGTCTGCCATCGATCTGAAATCATCTGGTCGTGTCGAACAATCACAAAACTACAGTAATTACAAAGGAAATTCACGAGCACACGACACTCGACATTTGTTTTTACACGATTGTTATTTTAAAACGTTATTTGACTAAATCAGCGGACCTTTCTGGCGTTTTTAGGGTTATTCTTTAGTGAGTTTAGAGACACATTTGTTAAGGTTTTTTTCGGTAGGAATAGGACTTTACTGCATGTAAAACACTCAATACACAAAGTGCTGCGGTGTGTACTTGAGCGCCCACAAGTGGAGAACACACGCAATGACAGTAAAAGCGCACATAAAGACACGATTCTTAACATTTATCAGTTACAAGAGGAAAATGGGTTAGTTTGAGGAGGAAACGGTATGATTTGTAATCCAATTTGCAAAAATTAGAAAATCTCATAAACCATATTTTATTTTTAAAAAATGGAACATAAGAAACGTAAGCGCTATCAAAGGTGAGGTGCTACACTGTCCTCCTGACCCAACGTTTTTTGAGACATGTATTAAATTAAAGAATTTTACTAAATCTTTTTTTCTGTAGAAAGGTATTTTTTTTCAATTTGTATTATCTCTGACTTCAATTGGGAATCAAATAAGGGGTTATGAGATTTCAACATTTTGTTTTTATATAGCATTTTACATCAATATGCTAACTTATTTAAATTAAATTAATCGACAAGCCCCGCCCCTCAAACGCAGATGAACCAATGGCTCTCGAGCATTAGTTCCACAGGGACCATAACTGGGGCCTCTGTAGCTTTTAGCTCCACAGATAAAGATTGAAAATTCCTAAACTCTCATCTCTTTTATAGTATTTAATAAATACAATTTAAAATAATTTTAAAAGATGTCTTGCGTAGTTATAATACTGATTTCACTCAAAGATGGTGGACAATAGTTTCCTTCATTCCGTTCTCCTAAATATGAACAAAATGAGCCAAGTATCCTTGAAATAAAGTGTCAACTTAACATCCAGAAGATCAGAAAGTCTACATTTGTTCTGATCATATGCTCTCAACTGAATTGTGGGTTTTATGTGTCACAGACAGAACGTTGCTTCCATTAAAAGTAGGGAAACTTTCAAGTCTGGAGGTTTTAACATAGAAACGCTACACGTCTAGAGCTAGCTAATGAAACCGTACATGTGGGCAGAACAGTTTCAGCATATGTAACGTTTTTTGTAGTAAGAACGGATAAATTAAATCGTTTGTTTATGAAATGATAAAGGAGGTGCCAATCACTGAGTGCTAACTGTGTTGCCACAAATGAAATAAAAGTAACAATGTTCTTAACTCAGCTAATGTTTTTTAAAGTCGTTATGTAGCAACACTGACTTTATCTCAGACTGATAAAGTTAACTAAAGTTAATCATCCAGAGTTCACCTGAAATACCAAACAGTGAGTTACAACTTCAGACCTGCTGCTAGCTGTGAAGCACCAGACATAACTTCAGTTGGTCGGAAAAAATGTCTTAAACTAATTCAGCCAATTAAGAGGAAATTAATTTAATCTGACTCTGAGGTGCATGAGCGGTGTTGATGCTGGATGTTGTCAGCTGGGACCGTGGTTTCTTCTGCTTGGCCTTTAAAGAATGTCTAAACCATGTTGACTGTAGGAGGTAGCAACAATAACCAAGGGGCGGGGCTTACCAACAGGCCAGTTAGTGTTGTATAAGACTGATGATAAAGTTTTTCTTGTTTCCTCCAACAGGATCTGAACTGCACAGCCAGCCACAGTGAGTGATGCTTTGTTTTCTAACTTCCTGTTAATGACACTTTCTTGACTTGTTCATTTTTGTTTTTGAAGAATGCTGTTCGTCAATCTCTCCACATCGTGTCACAGATTTGAATCTCCGAAGGATGATCATATAGTCACAAAGTGTCTTCATGTAATCAAAACCTTTAAAGTCTTAATCACTTGTATAATTATACTTCAGAAACTTGTCGTGTGCACCCTGATTTGAAACGAATAAAAGAAAAACTTAGAATTTCAACTTTGTTGTTGTGCTGACCAATAAAGCAGCAAACAGTCCAGCAGTCAGACTTAATGATTTAACAAGACTTTCTTTGATACAACTGCCCTGCTGAACAAGCACTAGGTGACTGTGGAAACCAATCAGATGGGATTACTGCAGTCTGAAAGTACAATTAACAGCACAATAATCCAAATTATATTTAAAATAGGAATGATTACCATCTCTCACCTTTTAACTCACAGCGGAGATGTCAGAGTCATCAAAAATGCTGGGAAGCTAAAGTGATAACAGCTAGCTGTCAATACCGTAATGCAGCTGTCACTCAAAATGACACCCTACGTATTCCTATATTTCTGTCTCACATCTGACCTGACAAGGAAAGGATTAACTCGTACTTCATATATTATTATTAGTAGTAGTATAGCATACTATTAATATGTTTATTCCTCCTTTAAAGTTGGACATTTTAATATGGAAGTCAATGTTGGATCCAGACCCTAGTGGTCAGTAGAGGAACTGCAGGTCTGGCTCCAGACGCTAGTGGTGGGTGGAGGAACTGCAGGTCTGGATCCAGACTCTAGTGGTCAGGAGAGGAACTGCAGGTCTGGCTCCAGACCCTAGTGGTGGGTGGAGGAACTGCAGGTCTGGATCCAGAACCTAGTGGTCAGGAGAGGAACTGCAGGTCTGGCTCCAGACGCTAGTGGTGGGTGGAGGAACTGCAGGTCTGGATCCAGACTCTAGTGGTC
>JAOWBL010000016.1:4533944-4545345 GCA_028564865.1 Zenarchopterus dispar
CATCCCCCGCGTGGATCCGTGCGCCAGCAGCGGCGCGCTCTGCGCCAGCTCCCCGGACGTCATGGTGAGGAGACCGGACCGGCTGTCCGGGGAAGACGCGTCCGCCGCGGGCACCTGCTCAGCCGGCCGCGGGGCTCCGGGCTGCGGTTCTGGGTTTGGTCGGCCTGCGGGGGGGTCCGGGAGGGTCCCTCCCTGACTCAGAGACCATTGTATTTGGACCGCCGCCTCCCGTTCTCCGCTTTTCTTCCTCCTTGGTGTATTTAAAGGTGGAGAGAGCAAAGAGAGGCGCGGACTGCCGGAGCGGAGTCCCGCGGCTCCACCTGCCGCGGCTCCGTCGTTCCAGTCCGTTCACGGTTCCGTCTCCTGCTGCTAAAACGTTCCACACAAATGAGCCTTTACATAAACGACAGAAAAGAACAGTTTTCCAACATTCTTCCTTTTCCAAAGGCGCACTAGATTCACAGTTCTGGATCAGAACAACCTTGTAGAGATTGTATTGTCCTCCAGCCTGATCCAACAGAACCTCCGAGTCAGATCTTCGCAGGGTTCTTGATGATGTCAGCTGATGCCAGGGTTGGACCGAAAACTGGTCCTGGATAACGGAGAGGTTTACCTGGATGTGTCCACCCGACCAGAACAGAGCAGCGCGGTGTCACAGGACCTGAAGTGGACAAAGATCCATAAGGGACGGAACTTCACCAGGACTGACCTGACCCTCCTCAGCCGTCACTGCGCGCTCCCGTCACCGCGCGCTCCCGTCACTTCAGACATCAGGAAGTAAAATCAGCACAATCACCAATCAACACAGTCCGTGCCTCTGTCCAGGATCTGGACTTTTCCAGATCATGTCAGACTCCAGGTCCTGATGCTTTCAAACAGTGTTTTATATGTTTTAGCTCATTTAACTTTCTAGGTTAAACAAACAGCTCCAAACTGAGATGATCCAGTGGACTTTCAGAGCTCCGCACCTGCCGGGTAAAGATTCAGAAATGGTGAAAACACTGACAGGAGCTCATGATTCTCTGAAAGAAATCTGGTGCTGAAGGTTCCTCAAAGGAGAAACGATCTGAAATCAGTTTTATGCATAAAACAGCTGAGTGTGTATTTAAAACACACACAGGGATCTCAGTTCTACCCAAACACAAGTGTAGATTATCCTTTAACAAAATTGAGGTACATTTTTTGAAAGAAGTAGGTTATTCTAAGCCCACCCTAACTGCTTCTGTAGGATTCAGGAAGGGAAGTTGCATCCGGGTGTCGCTGATCATCAGCACTGATCATCTGATCTTCAGCAGGTGTTCTGACATCCAGGGAACCATGTGTTCAGGTTGTTTGGTAGTGGGTATATCCAGAAAAATACAAAACAAAGAAAAACCAAAAACCCTCAGAACATCCAGCTCAGATCCTGCAAACATCAACAAACACATTAAAGTCCACGACATCACCGTCACAAGAAGACGGAACCAGAACGTTTGTTAAGAAGGAGAAAACGTCTTCCAGAAACATGACTGAGGTCCACAAACCTGCATCTGAACACAGCAGCAGACTTCTGGAACAATGTCCTCTCCACAGATGTGAAGATGTTTGGTCTTCATGTCCAGAACCATGTTTGGAGAAAACCAGCAGAACCATCTCAGAGCCACTGTCAAGCACGGTGGTGGAAGGATGATGGTCTGGACCTGGACACCTGTCAGTCACTCAGTGGACCATGAACTCCTCTGTAGACCAGAATCTTCTGGAGACAAATGCGAGGACATCTGTCTGAGAGATGAAGCTTGGCTGAAACTGAGTCATGTGAGAAGAAATGGTCTCAAACCCAGCAACAGATCTACATCAGAATGATGAAAGATAATAGAACCAAGGTCCTAGAATGACCAGGTCAAAGTCCAGACCTGAACCTGGTCGGGATGCTGTGGTGGGACCTTCAGAGAGCTGTGTAGAAATAAATGTCCAAAAACCTCAATGACCTGAAGCAACATTAGAGAAAAGAATGGACCAGAATTCCTCCAGAACCATGAGAGACACTGATGAAGTCGGACAGGAACACCTGAGAGGTCCTGCTGCTGAAGGAAACATCTACTGAGGATTCCTGCTGTAAGTGCTTGAGCTACAAGCTGTGGACTCGTGGGGGTGTGTAGCGTTGCCCACGTTCTTCTATTTTTGGTTTAGTTTTAGTTAAACAGTGGCATTGTGGGAAAAAAAAACTGTTGTTTATCTGAGGCTGTATTTGAATAATACCCAGACCTCCCATGACCAGAGGATTAATCATGTTTCTGCATGGATGGATTGAAAGAGGAAGTTCACACACACACACACACACACACACACACAACTGAATTTTTCTGATAAAACCTTCCCAGACTACCTCAGCAGAACTCCAGGTGCTTCAGATCCCAGACTCTCCCGGTCCTGAGCAGCTCACATTTGTCCACAGATGTCTCCAAAACAATACTGGACCAGACCTTTGTCTGATGTTAGAAACATACCAGACCGGACTTTCATCATGTGTCAGAACCACTGCTGTGTGGACTTCTAGCTGGCGAGGCTGCAGTCACCCGTCCAGCACTCTTCTGGTCACGGGTTTCAGGAGCTGCTCCGTAGGTGAAGCGTCGGAGTCCATCCGTCGGGGAGCAGAACCGCAGGGTTCTGTCTGAACATCTTCTTTATCATAATCCTACATGACTGGATGAAGCCAGAGAAGACCAAAGCAGCACACACTGTTCAGCACAACATGGAAATGATTATTGTCATTTTATTAAACATCAGCACAATATATTGGCGATCAGCAGCTTTCATAAACAAAAGGAAAAGAAGTTCCGGCCTTCAGAAGTGTCTGTAAAACCTCCAACGTTCCCGTCTGGATTACAGTAAATGGTGCGGAGTGAGTTCAAGTGTATCCTCAGAAGTACAAACACCCGGCAGATGAGAAACAAGTCAAACCCACACCCACAGACAAACTCCACAATGTTTATTAGGAATATCTTAAAGTCCATTTTGTTAAATCTTATATTGAGTTTTTCACTTGAACATAACCGCACAGGAAAGACTCACGAGAATAGATGTCTATAAAATGTTTAGCACGAGTGCACTGATTTTTTTTTTAATTGATTTTTAATCTTTATAAGTTCATTTATTGATGGCCTGCCTAAAGGCACTGCCACGATACAGGGAAGCTACTGTCCACTCACACAAGACAGTCCATTCTAGTGTCTAGTAAATACGGGGGCGGGGTTAGTGGGCGGGGCTGCTATAGGTAAATCTCATAGAAATCGTCCAGCTCCTCGTGAAACAAGTCCCACTCGTCCTCGGAGTCGGTCACGTCATCGTCGGTTCCTGCAGCGAGCAGCATGAGGAGCATCTCGCTCAGTTCGAACGTCACCATCTCCTCGTCCTCATTGTCAAAGGAGTCGGTGCTTTCCCGCTCGTCCAGGATGTCCCACAGCGGCGTTCGCCGGGAATTCTGGGGATTTAAGAGTTGTTACAGCATGACTCAACGACATCGCTGACATAAGGACAAACGGGTGGAGATGCTACGCCGAGCGCTAACATTTACTCCACTGCAGACAATACGAACCCAAGACGTTTAAGCATCTTACTAAATGATGGAGTTGATGAGAAATAGTAAATATCTCGTACGGTCTGCTAAGAAATAAAAGTCAAAGTAAAATTTCGACAATGTTTCCATACTGTCAGCATTTTCTCAATATTTTGTATTACTTAGTTTATTCAGTCAGGTCAAACATCTGTGAGCCCTTAAATCGGGAACAGGGAATTAAAAGGACACTTCCTGTTGTCCCGTCCAGCAGAGGGCACTGTGGAGGTTTTCACCAACTGGATAAAAACAGAGTTCCTGCTTCCATCAGACGAGCGCCTGAGTTCCAAGCAGGGACTAGTATTGGTGGTGATGTTAGTCAGAAACTGTGGTTTAAATGAAACATGACGGTCAAGGGTGTGAGCAGCGCAGAACTGTTACCCGGTTCCTGCTGTTGGATCCGGTCTGCCGTCGCTGAGGCTGAGCTTCTTCCAGACGTCCATCAGGAAAGGCGTGTTTGTAGAAGCAGTTTGAGCCAAAAGGACAAGTTCCACGACCCTCGTCAAAGTACCGACACGGTTTGTTCCTGAAGAAAGTGAGACGACACACACCACTGAGGAAAACATTGTTGAGAGCATTTAATCATCAGTCATCAGGAATGGTTGTCTGGAGAAACACTACACCTCACTGATGTAATCCCAACTCTCTGTCAAATCAAAACCTTTATTGATCTCTCAGACCGTCTGTTTCTGGCAGAACCTCCACCAGAAGGCAAAAGAAGCCCACTTCTGAGGACATGTACGAGCCATCCTCGGCCAACAGAATCAGCGCCGGTTCACCACTCTGACTGGAGAAGTGGACTGATGAACCGCTGCTGATTCTGTGGGCTGAGAAGGTTTCTCAGAGGTGTCCATCATCCAAATTAGTCCCCTTGTTCCTGAGAAATGACCTTGAACAAACACCTACAGCTCAGACACGTTCCACATGGGGGCGCCACAACATGCTGGAGAGGTCAGCTGATACAAACCCAAAACTATTCTGTTTGCAAGGAACCAATACATTTAGTGTCATTTATATCAAGTAAAGCAGTTTTATAGTTTGGTGACAGTTATGACTAAATGTATTAAAATGGCTGATTCTGAACCTCTAAAATCTGCGATCCACGTCTGTCTAGCGTTGATAGAGATGAGATGGTCCACCATGGGGTGTTTGGATTTTCACTGTTCGAGTCTAAACACGTGAACCCCCAGAGGCAGATTCAGTCCTGCTGAGGTCAACTGTTTTTTTTTGCTCCACCTTTATTAACTCTGACCCGGTAAGATTTCTACGCCTGCTGCTTCTACCTTGTCGTTTCAGATACACTCATTTCAACTTGTGCTTGATCAGATGCTCGACATTAAATCATCAGCACCGTTTTAAATACTTTGACAACAGAATCTGACAGATGACCTTGAATTATTAAAGCAGGTTTATTCTTGCTGTTGGACATAAAACAGATGATTTAGTGTGGCCTGTACCCACTCTACAGGGGTTTTTATTGTTATATGAACTGAAACCAAAGTGGAACATAATTGGACTGAATTTTCCTTAAGTGCAGGACTGTCCTGGTTGTTTTCTGTGTGACGTTCCTTCAGATGATGCTATACAAAGGTTAAAGTCTAATGTTGTGCTTTAGGTGTCTGAACAGGGAAAAAAATCATATCTGAGAAGAAACTTCTGAAAAACAACTGAAACTGATGTGAAGCTCCAGCAGCGGGGGTCTTTGGAGAAGATAAACTGTCGGCGTGAAGCAGAAGAACTTCACAATGCCCTGAGATACTTCTCCCCAACATTTCAGCATCAGATTTCAGAAACAGTGGCTGCAGCCTCCAGCCTGCTGGGTCACAAAGATCCAAACTTCAGCTCAAGTGGAGTGGAAGCAGCAGTGGAACTGGGAACATCTGACCTTTCAACTCAGCTTCATCTACTGGACCAAGCGGGAGCTTCCAGTTGTCACCAAGATTTTAGAGATGTTTTAAAGAGGAATGTTTTTGAGGAGCCAAACTCTAAAACCACTTTTATTTAATATATCAGATGTCTTAACTTGTTTCAGTTAGATGTTTTCAGGGTTTGTTAGAATCAGCTGACGTCTTCAGTGCGCTCTAGCGCCCCCATGTGGAACGGCTAAACTGGGGGGTTTGTTCAAAAGCTTCTCCGTGGATTTCTGTGGCATCTTCACATTAAAACTGAAGGAATTCTCAAACAAACGTCATTCGTTGCTGTCTGAAGCAAGATTTGCTGGAGGTGAGTGTTGACGGTGAAGCTTCTGCCAGAAACAAACGATTTTGATGCTGAAACACTGAAATCAGAAGCGTAGAGTTTTTGACTGCTGGCTTCAGGAAACTCAGCTGCAGCGCAGTCATCCTTACCCCTCGCTCCTACGCACGCGCTTGAAGACTCAACGGCGCCGACTTTGAATGAGGCGACGCACTGTGGGTCCGCTGTGGGGCGGTGGACGCGTCCTCCCGTCGGAAGGTTAGAAAGATTCATCTTTTCAGCTGCCGACGCTACCGCCTACAGTCAGACGACGAACACGTACGGGGCGCCGGACGCGGCAGAGCGCTTCTGACCCTAGCAGGAAGAAATCTGACGGCTTGTTCAGTGGTAGGAGGAACAAGCCAACGTGTCAGGCGTTCTCACCGTCCACCGGGACGGCGCTGGTGCCAGACGCTGGGTAACACGTCAGCGTTTCCAGCTGCTCAACAGCGCCGTTTTTCTACGACTTTCTCCAATTTTTACATTTTATTTGTGTCTGAGTGATTAAAAATGGCCCCAGCAACGAGAGGAAACATTAGAAGAGACCAAACACTGAAGGTCCGGTATCACCCGCTGGAGTTCACGGATCCCCAAAACAGCATCTGTAAATCCTGGTGGTAGCAGCGTTCAGAAATACGGGTCGGCGCTCGGAAAAAGCCGGTCAGCCCAGTTTGTCATCCAGCTGCTCACAACAACCGTCCTAAACACAAACACGGGTCTGGAGCAAAACTGGATCAACACCGCAGAGCTGTTCAGACCTTCAGAGTTCACTAAAACCACGCTGAGGAGATGGAACCAGAACCTGCTTCCACCTGGTTGTGAAGCTTTTGCAATAACAGAATTTCCTCACGTCGGGCTGAGTTGCAGATGAACTGACAAAGTCTGTTCGGTACTGTGACGGTTCAGATGTTTGTGCTGGTGTGGTGTTCAGGTCCTCCAGGCGAACATCTGAAAACAGCTCAAGTTTAGGAAACGGCCTCTGTACCTCATCCCATCCTTGTACTTCTGGATAAGCTTCTGTTTGTCCTCCTTGTCCTCCACCCAGTACTCGCTCGGGATGACAAAGTTGGAAGTGATTCGACATTCAGGACAAGACCTGGCAAAAAAGAAACAGAGCAGAGTGTTTGGAGCTCCAGACGTTTTCAGCAGGGAGCAGACGTGGACTGCAGCAGCGCCAACACTCGGACACTCAGCTGAGTCAGCAGCGTGTCCAGAGCAGGCTTTCGTCTTGCTCAAATAAGTAGGACCTTTCCTGAAGAGTAACTTCATGTGAATGGGGGCTTCTACTGTACCCCAACATCTGGAGAGTTTTTACATTTTTTGATGCTTTGAGCTGAAAGTTATTTTTGGATTTTCTGTATTTTCTTCATTGAACATGAAACATTCCCAGTTCAGGAGGAAAAACTAAATTCATTCAGAAGACGAATGATCCAGAACTCCTCCGAAAACACTGGGATCCAGAGATCCTAGAAGATCCTGATGAAGTCCCTGCTCCTGAAGGAACTTCAACCAGCCGTTAACTTTAAGATTCACTCATTCTTTCCTCCAGAACTGTGAATGTTTCATGTTCAGTGAAGACAAAAGTTGGAATCGTTTGTGTTTTTAGTTCAAGTGCGCTGCATTTGCTCATGGCCGACTTCGATGAAGATCAGATTTGATTTTAAATTCATGCAGAAGACCAGTCAATTCCAGTTGGAATACTTCTTCTTGCCACCGTATAAAAACATACGAAAACCTTCATTTGCTTTCTTCTGAATTTGGTATGGCTCCCAAACCGTTTGCCAGTGTAAATAAAGATTACAGACTTGGTGGGGTGAAGCCATCCACCTTCATTTCTGACCCCCTCAGCTTCTTTGGGACTTGTTTCCAGAGAACCTTCGGAAGGATGTTCTGTAGTTGTTTTTAAACTGTTTCAGGACTTCTCTACTCTCCCGTTGACCTTATTTAAGCTTTTCTTAATCTTACCAATTTCAAAATAAGAGTTTAAATTTCTACTCACTTGATAATTTTGCTCTCAAACTGCTTGGCGCTCCTCCACTTGCGGATGCACTTGAGACAGTAACAGTGGCTGCAGTTGGAGAGGATCCCAAAACGCCGCTCGCTTGGATTGGACTTCTCGAACACCACCTCCATACACACACCGCACATCATGTCCTTGCTGCGTTGGATGGCAAAAGAAATCTCCATGTCTTTTTCGTGGGCTTCAATGCAGGCCTAGACGGGGAAACAGTCAAACCACAACACTGTGAGCTTCTCTCTACTCAAGTTCCTTCATATTTATTTCACTTTTGGTGAAGTCAGAAGCACAAACGGAGCATGTTGGGTGGAGGATCTAGTCCAAGAACCCCTCCACATGTGAGCTCAACATCAAACCAGCAGCATTCCAGGCAGGACGATGTACAGATCCTTGCGTGAACATTCTCCATCTTTTTCTGATTTATTTATTTTCTTGTTGTACTATGATTTTTATGTAATAGACCAAAAAGAAAAGACTGTAAATTTGTCAAGTAAAACAAGGTCAAAAGACGTTGTAATCAATCCCAAAACATGAAAAGACTAAAACATGACTCGCAACTATGTATCCTTCAAAACTCTCACAACACAGAAGAAAGAAAACAAACTGGTGAGATGAGAAGAAGGCAGAACATTTTGTCCACTAAAGGAAACTTCTTGAGTTGACAGAAGTTTTTGCCCCATACAGAGGTCCATTTCCAGGAGGAGCCATGCTGGTGGCATCATCCTTCTGTGGGGACGGGAGTCATCAGTAGGGCCTGGTCCCAGTTTAACAACAGTGACTGGAGCAAGGCTGGATGAAGGTTCACCACCGAGCATGACAATGAGCAGAAACCTCCTGTCAAAGCCACACTGGGGTGGTTTACTGCTGTACTTCAAACATCTATGCTCTGCAGCCTAACACCAGCTCCTGGAAGCATATATCCTTATGTCTGATGACACTCAGATACTTTTTGTTGAGGAACTCAAATGACAATGAGTTCGACTGCACACGTGTCCTCCAGACATAAAGGCCAGGTTGAGGCGATTGTGGTTGGACCATCTTTAACTGCTGTGAGACGTCTCTGAATTATTTTAACAATGGTTTGACCTTTAATTCAAACAAAACATTTTACAGAAGTGATACTGGTGGAGGTTTTCTGTGATGTAGCTCATGGTGATCTCAAACAGCTTGAAAAGAAGGAAAGTGGGCTTCTGCACTTGGTTCTTGGAGAGATTTCAACCCTCATCTGAACCAACAGCTCGGGTTATTGTTGTTGTTGTTCGTTTTTTTGAGTCTTTTAGGTGTAAATAAATGACCTATCCATCCCTCCTGTGAACCGACAGCACCTCCTCTCCATCATCAACTGTTGGATGGTTGGTGACTGGTCAGTACTTTATTCAGCCACAAGTTAAATTTATGCATTTCAGCAGAATCCGCGACTTAAGATAAAAAGGTATGTAATGACCGTTAACAATAAAAATAAAATAATGAAAACAATATACCGAACAGTGAGCAATGCTGACATAACGGTTTTCCTCCCCAGGTGAATTTGAAATGTTGCGTGGCGTCGGGGGGAACCATTTCCTCGGTCCGTCAGTGACAGCAGTCCGTCTCTGAAGCTCCTCTGTCTGGAGACGGTGAGGTGCTGTGGATGCTGTGGATGTGAGGGTTGTCCATGATTGACAGGAGTCTGCTTACCTCCTGCTGCTCTACCACAGATGTCAACCAGTTTGTCCAGACATGAGACATCCTTGTTCTTAATTCTGCCTTCCCAGCACACCGCTGCACAGAGGAGGGCGTTCGTCACAACGGTCCGATGAAACATCTGCGGCAGCTTTTTGCAGATGTTGGACACCAGCCTCCTGAGGAACTACAGTTGTCTCTCTCTATCCTACACAGAACATTTGCTTGAGCTGACCAGTCCAGTTTGTCATCTATGTCATTGTACGTCTGCACAAACTCCACTTGATGAACACAGGATCCAGGCGAGGCCTGGGTCTCCTGAAATCCACCCGCATCTCCCTGGTCTTGGTGGTGTTGAGGTGCAGGTGCGAGGAGCTGCATTATGCAACAAAGTCCTGATCAGTTTCCTGCACTCCTCCTCCAGTCCATCCCTGATACAGTCCACGATAGCAGCTGTCATCAGCAAACTTCTGCACATGCCAGAGCACCAAGTTGTTTTGGAAGTCTGACATGACCAGGATGACCAGAACTAGAGAAAGCGGACTCCTGCAATGCTCCCATGTGGCTGACCTCGGTGTCAGACCTGCAGTCTCCAGCTGCACATGACATGGTCTGCTTGTCAGCCCATAATCCATGCCACCAGGTGTGAACATACTTCCATCTGTCAGTTTGTCCCCGAGGATCAGAAGCTAATAATGTCGAAAGTGAGGGATTGGTGGAGCATGGAGACGATGCCATCCTCTGCTCTCATCATCTTTTGGGACTGAAACTGCAGAGTTAAGTGGCCTCCGGAGGTGAAGCATAGCCACTTCATGGTCTTCTTCACGTGTGATGTCATGACCTGAAGCCATCCAGCTCTCCAGGACACAGTTTCTTCAGGACTGGGATGATGCATGTCCTCTGGACATAAACTGGGGGTCTCCCGGTTTTCCACAGCTGAGAGACCCTCTCCTGTTCCAAGCTGAGGTTGACGGTGTGCTGTAGCGCAGGGGTGCCCAAAGTCAATCCTCGAGGGCCGGAGTCCTACAGGTCTCCCTGCTTCAGCACACCTGACTCTCATTAATGGTCATTAACAGGTCCTCATCCAGGTCTGAACAAGTCTGTCAGTGACACAGACACTTGGGTCATGGTGTGATGGAGCAGGGAGACATCTAAAACCTGCAGGACACCGACCCTCGAGGACCGACTCTGGACAGCCCTGCTGTCAAGGGTTTCCAAGTTGATATGGCGTCTACTTGCTGCTTTGCTGGGACGAAGTTTCTCAGCTTGTTGTACATCTGGGTGAATGGGATTGTGAACGGCTGTGAAACCCCCTGAGAAGGTGATTCAAGGCTGCATCATAAGCGCTGTTTGAATGAAATTTGAGGCTTCTTACTAATTTTTTTTCTCTCATTTACTGTACCAGTCAAAGGTTTGGAGAAACACACCCAGCTGAAATGAATTAGTATGTTTGTCACAAACTTTTGACTGGGAGTGTACATTAAGTTTTGTTTTTTTAACTTCCTTCACTAAAAGATCCGTCTTCTCTGTCCAGAATGTGGGCATTGCTGTCTCTAAAGAGTTTTCCTACCTCCTTGAGATGAAGATGGACAGTTGAGTTTTGACCTGAGGATCTGCTCGTCATGGAAAAACGAGTCTGGGCCACTCTGACCTGTGTCATGAGTGCAGTTTACTGCAGGTCTCTGTCTGAACAAGACCTGTTCTGGAAATTCAGTCTTGTTCCTTCTTGTTTATGCACATTCAGTTCTCTGTTCCTGGGTTGGTGTCTGGGAATAATATTATTTTGACACCTGTTATTTTCACATAGCAAGATTGTTCTGACTGTCAGCATGAAGCTTCTGCCTCTGTTTAAATCTCTGTGTTCTGAACAACTTTGTCACTTCTGCATTGAAACT
>JAOWBL010000016.1:4564468-4606933 GCA_028564865.1 Zenarchopterus dispar
ATATATATATATATATATATATATATATATATATATATATATATATATATAATGTTCCATGTAAAGTGTGCAGCGAATGTCTTCAGATAACAGGTGTCTTTCTAATGTAAGACAGTTGAAACTCTGTAAAATTCAATCTGAAATGTATGAGATAGTGTGTTCATTTATAGGATTTCTTTTTCAAAAATAGAGGAAAATGTCATTCTTTTTCCTGGCTGTTGGCCAATATTTTCTAATTTCAGGACAGATAAAAGTAGATCTATGCAATACCTTTCATTAAGAATGTTTCACTTTAATAACGAAATGCACATGAAAAAGACGAAAAAATAAAACTCTGACTATTAAAATCTCTGAGAGGTGAAGTGTGATTTCAGCCAACAGATGGCAGTGCCTCCACACACTTCCTAAATTACCCATCATTCCAATCTCAAATTTCACAAGGGTTTTGTTTACAAATTGAATACTGACACACCCATTTTATCAACAAAGAAATTACTTATAATTCTTGAAAATCCCTCTTCTTTTTATTTCTTGTTCAGCATCCGATCATATAAGTTAGATCAACGATTTGTGTTACATGATGTACCACTCTAATTTAGCTTTGCAACATTCAAAGTATAAAGAAAATGGCATGTGTGTGATATCTGTTAATGCTTTTAGAGGGGAAAAGAGGCTATTTTGTATGCCCATGTGCTTTTACTTGTGCTTTAAAGTAATTCTGCTTGTACACTGTACAGTCGTCTCTGTGTGGGTGGCTTTTATCTCTCCTGTTTTCACTTCCATTACCGTTTTTTTTTTTTTTCCCTCTCCCATTTTGCCTCCTTCCCCACAAACAAATTACTTGGACAGAGAAAGTCCCGGGTGAGGCTGAAATCAATGCTGCCATCATTTACAAACAATCACAGCAGATGCACAAAGGTGAGTCTTCCATGGTGGGCGACTGAGTCTCCCTCCAGAGGAGGATATTGAAAAGCTTCTTGTTGTGATGTGCGGCTCCTTCAGATTTTATTAACATGGTCAGAGTAGTACTCCTTTAGACGGTGAACAGAAATACATTGATTGTACCTTTGCTCTGTACATATAACTTGGATGGTAATGGCTCCTGAAAATGTTTTTCACATGTTTTTTGCTCCTACTTTTGAATATAACTTCACATTATGTGTGGGCTGTCAGCAAAATTGAGTCTCGGTGCACGTGCGTAAGCAAGTCAAATTGAATTTTCTTTGAGCCGGAAGAAAAGTGCACGGACAAGATGGACTGCAGCTCTTTTAAAACTGAGGATGCATTTGAGGTGGTCTCAATCCTTCTGTAAAGACTGCAACTCTCATGGACACAGATGTTGTTTGCATTGTGAATAATAACTCAGACAGCAAAGATTGTTTGCCTAAACTGGGCCCATATTTGTAGTTTTCTTTGGTTCATATTTGGCTTTGACTCAAGGTGACTGTGACTGCCTAAACTTGGTCTCATGTCTGCCAGAGGTGGACCAACTCTTAATTTCTCTTGGACCTTTGAACCACCCTGACCCTATCTCAAAGCTAACTTTTGAAATTTAGGTTTATAAAACGCATCCAGAGACCCAAATGTGCCAAAATTCATGAAGTGAGGGATATTTCTGGGATATATCTGGGCCACAAAGCAGTTGGCAGTGTTAGAACTGAGCCTCAGGTAGCCCTGAACAGGCCCAAATGAAACTACTATCTGAGGAAAAAAAGCTATAAAGGACTATTTTAAATCCTATTTAAGCTGCCAGATCATTCAGACTGAGACACGTCTGTGCAGCTCTGATTGGAATCACAGTTAAAACACCTTCATCTGTAGTTTGAATCCAAACAACAACAAAAAACTTCTCAAGCAGGTTTTGACTGTCAAAAACCTAAGTGATCTTGATACCCCCTCCCCACCACCAATTTTTTGTATTATTATTATTATTATTATTATTTATTATTATTATTATCTAAAAATTTTGTTAGTCTGCAGAAAACAATTAATATGTCATACTTTGAAAATATAATGAATTTTGATCACTTTCAATGTTAATTCTTTCATATGCAGTAAAGAGCAGGTTTTCCTTGATGAGACATAGGACACCTGAAGTATATATCAACTTCATATATATCAACTTTATATATCAACTTTATCAATCTTTATTGGTAACAGGTTTGTGAAGCAAAGGCATAAAGAGAGAAGCTCAGAAGGGTTGGATGTAAAGCTGTGAAAACTCTGTCAAAGGCTAGACTGAAACAATGTGAGAAAGCTTTAATAAATTGAAGTTTGTTGTCTTGTGACAAATCAGAGATTTGTCACAAGACTCCTTGCACACAAGGACAAAGCCCAAATGCTAAGTGACTGCAGTCTTTATGCCACTGAGTGCCACTGTAGTGCATTAAAGGCACACTTTTCAGGAGTGGAAATTGTAGCATGGGTTCAGGAACACATGTAAAGCTATTTTGAGGGGATCTGGCCACTAAATACAGATGTACCAGTTATTAAACAAGATTTAAAAACATTCTTTCTTCTGTCTGCTTAAACTTGTTTCACATGGACCGAGGCAAAGTGGGAAACTGTTCTAAACCTTTGGATGATCCTCAGACCAAAAATGCTTTTGGCTTTAATAATTTGGCATGGTGGAACTAATTCCTCCTATCTCTTCATCGTTTTTTTTTTCTTGCCAAATAAATTCACTGCCTCACTGACGGGCAGTTAATACAGCCCAGAATCCTAATCCCAAGCACGGTAAATAAGCTCCCATGATGCAGTAGAGTGCAGTGTGTTATTTACATTTTAGATATTCCCTTTGCTGCTTTCTGCTTGATCAGAGAGAGCTCTGTCACGTTCAACCTGTGATGATGAAAGCACATAAATGGACATTGTGATGGCGCTGAAGCCCTTAGTGTTCAAAGCCTGCTCATCTTGTGTGATTTCCTACTTCTCACGGGCGCTCATTGCATCATTATCACATTCTCTCAACCCTTTTAACACAATTTTCCCTTCTGTGAGTTATTCTCTTACCCACACATCAGAGACTGTGCAGTTTTTACACAACAGCAAACTGTGAGTGTATGGAGAACTTATTTCTGCAGCATTCTGGGTGATGACTGCAAAGAGCTCTGTATAACCAGCAAAGAGTCAAATAAGGGCATCTGCAAATAAGTTTGCTCGAATCCATAAACCACACACATGTGGCAGGGACCTCTGGCTTGCTAGCAAGTTAGCTCAGAGAGACACAGCCTGCTGAGTGCACAAGGCAGGGCACTGAGCAGAATCAGATGGCTTCTGGGGTTTGAAGAGACCACCACTAAATCTCCCCGACCAATTTGGCAGCAAGGCTGGCCTGTGTTAGCAGCATGGCTAACCTCATTAGCAGCCTGTAAGTCCAGGACTGCCGATTCCTCCTGCTGTCTGATTGGCTGAAATGGGTGGCAGTGTCGGGTGAGAAAAGTAATTACCTTTCCTATGGATAGTTTATGACCCTGTTTAGCCTGTGAAAAATGTCTCTTGAACATATCCCTCTTCCTGATGGGGGTATTTTGTCAGACTTATGGCGAATGGAGGTGCTCTCACACTATTAGCGGACAAAAAGAAGGCACATCTTAAGCTGAAGGGGGCCGTTGTATGCCACCGAGGAAGAATTGATTGCTTACTGCGCATTGTACTCTCACAGAAAACCTTATTCTTATTCTTTGGACAAACTGGGAAACCTCATTGTGGATATTTTTCTCCAGACACCCAGCAAAGCTGTTTAAATAACACACGGGTTGTGTGCTATTGTGTGGCTTGATTTTTGTTTAGCTCATCGTTCTTGCCAGATTTGCGCTCCCTCTGCACTAAGACCCCCCAGCCTGCATTGGCAAACACCAGATCTTCTCTCTGGTGTTGTCTCTGTCTGGTATTGGCAGACTTGACACTTCCTGGTGCTGATGCCAGACAAACTCTTCCAAATCCTCTTTGACTCTATTTTCAGATTAACATTAGTGCATCCAAGGAGCCAAGAGCCTTCTCGATGTATGACTTCTCTGTCTTTAATTTAAATGATGTTCATTTAGTAAAAGCACCAAAATGAATGGGTGTTTCACTGAAGCACCATGAAGAATGTGTAATTGTGTGACCTGTTAGGCAGCACTTTTGAACAGACTGGAAAATGTGCAGCCCTACTGGTTTAAATTAATCCATAATAATCCATTAAATAATTGAGAATTCTCATAGCTTTGATATCCTAAGCATGCCAGAAAACGACAATGCCTGCCAGTTAGTTTTGGTTCAAACTGAATTATCTGAATAAACAAGCGGTATCAGAACCGGGAGCAGTCTTTCATGATGTCCACAGGATGAAGACTTTACTCATCTTCTAACATTTAGTAGGAGTTTCACCCATCAGGTGAAGCAGTAAAAACATTTTTATAGTTTTGGAGTTGGTTATGTATTTTTTATCCAGGGGTTTAAGGAATTTTTGTATTGGATTATTTTTCTTTCTTGGTAGAGAATGGCGCTCTCATGAACGTGCATGCATGAATGTCTCGTGCTTCACCAGGTGTTAGTAATTTGAATTTTCTGCACTCTAAAAGTGGCATCATTGCCACCTGGTGACTTTTGCAAAGTCTTCCTCTTCTTCAAAAATCTGCTTTTGTTTTTTCTTGGATAACTCAGAAAATGTTATAGATTGTGCAGCTTTTGCTGAGACAATTGGGATATTTGTTTTTTGAAGAAAGAAAATCGGAAGGTTGACAACAACCTGGCAATCGATCAATCAAGAAATAAATGGAAGCAAATGTGAAAATTAAATCTGAAGAGAAATAGGATGAAAACTCCAGCCAATGTCACATCCCTCCTCACAACGTCATGGCAACTGTTGCATTTATCACACTATCTCTATTCAGGGTAAATTTGCCCACAGGGAGGAGATGACATGGAAACAGAAATCAGTTAATAAGAACTTCTAAGAAGCCGCAACCTCCAAAAATATCCAGTAAAGACTTACCTTACAGTGCTGATAGATCTGTATATGAGCTAAGACGATAACACTGACTTGAAAACACAAACGCTGTCTTTATCTGAAACTGATGTTGGAACAGATAGGGTCTCTAGTGTCATTGTACGGCTGCATAATTTGTTTATGCATCTGCATGTCCTTTTTTCCAGTAACAGCAGCTCTATTGGGGATTTAGCCATTTTTTTCCGACAGAAAGTCAGATGAAAACCCCTTGATGAAGGCAGACATTCTCCCATCATCTCAAACTAGTGTCACCATGACTGTCAGCTTGCATCAGGTATTTTGTCTCAGGTTCAACCTCAAACAATCTCTGTTGATGCAGCTGTCATATCATGCAATAACACTGATGACTGTTTGAGTAAAAGTCTGTTGTCTTGCATCATCTATACTCAGCCACTGTTCACCTTTGCAAAACATGTTACCCTCTCTCCGCCATAAAATTTTATCTGCACAGGAAACAGCACAACAGTAAATATGTCGCTCCCTATAAATGATGGCTTTCCTGTGTGGTCCAAATGGTAACAAATGTGTTGCACTGTAAGCTTTGACGATTGCTCCCGTTCTTCATTTGGATACGTGACACCAGTTGTAAATGCTTGTCATGTCCTGCAAGGGAAGATAAGAGCAGTATGTTTTAACAAAAAGCTGACAAACATGACAATGTTTCCCCATTTAAAACAAAATGGAAAAGCACATGCTTTTCAAAATCCTCAGTCACAGAATAAATGAGTACTTTAAGGCCTTATCAGACAAAAATGGAAATAGAAGAGGTGGCCTCAGATAATAACCTATCCAACTGTTACCAATGACCCTTGACTTCCCTTCCCTGGACCTTTCAAATCAATTTGGACCTTGAAACATGTGACCAAAACAGCTCTCATCCTGGTAAGATAGGTAGACAGCTTGTAGGTATCGACGACCCACAGTATTAGTATTTGAATCATTAAGGCATGGGACGCCCCATAAACATTTCCTCCAGGCAGTCAAAACTGTCTTCAGGAACCAAAAATAAAGATCTAGTTACTTTCCATAGGCAGATTAGTGGGGGTCCAGGATAAAATCGAGACAGCTGGAATTGTAACAGGGCTGACCTCCTTCACGGTTCTTTCACCTATTGTTTCCATTAAGACTCCTACACAATGCATGACTTCTGGAGTTGTAAAAGATCATTACATCTCACACCACATGAATTCAATGAGCTTAATCTTGGAACAATGTCAAAAATTTGGTGTAGACTACACAATGATGAGACATCGTGTATCCAAAGCTATCACAGTTGTAGAACAGCATAAACATCATGCCCAGTTAGCATTCAACAATAATCAAAATGAGGAAAAATGGATCATAGTTGTAACTATTATTCATACCATATATACTTAAAGATTAAATAAATACAAGGTGAAGGACGAGAATGTGGTTGGGTAGAAGAGGCAAGACACATTAATTGCTTATCCATCCTGTCCAAAATCTCCAAACAACTGTGTCTTGATCATCTCATCTGGTGGAATATTTGTGGAAACATTTTGAGGAGACCACAGCTGCACCTCTAACAGCTGCACCTCTGATAGCTGCAGCTACAGGAAGATGAAGAATGTCTAGCAGTTGTGGTCGCTGCTTTCGTTTGACTGCGGCAGGCAGACCAGTAGACCTCTTGTACGTCCTCTCTAGGAACGCCATGAGTGGCACATGTATGATGTACTTCGACCTCCGTACACCTTACTTCTGCCTTATCCATCTCTGTTCCTAAGGCATTCGTACAATGTCCCTCCGACGCAGCTTTTCATGGGGTGTTCGAAAATCGGGCTAAAACTCTGGATTCTTATAAAGCTGCCTTAAGAAGGTCATAAGAAATGGTCCAAAAATGGTTTGTAGAGTCTTCACAGCTGTTTTTATGGGTCACTGTGACCGTGGCTTTAGGGATCCAGAGATGTTTTGACCCTTATAGTCCTGATTACATGTGGAGCTTCAGAAAACTTCCCTATATGAGGTCTCATAAGCTGAGCTGAGGAGCAGAAATACCTGGAATGCAAATTAAGTCATTTTCTTACAGTTGACAAAGCTACAACTGAGCAACAGCAGACATAAGTGCTTTCAGAAAATATTCCTTCTGACTAGCAAATTAGTTTCAACTGCAAATTAGTACACACATGCACAACAAAAACACCTCTTTAACCTACAACAGTTCACACAGCATAAAAACCTACATGAAGCTACACGTTGAACACCCTCATATTTTGCTGGCTCTATCCACACAAATACAATTAGGTTCAAAATGTGACACTGTCTTGTGTGAGAATGAGTTAATGTGTTATCTCCGTAATTGAGACTGATGCATTTTTAATGACTGGCCCAAGCTCAAAGTGAGAGAAGCTTCAATTCATGCTAAGTAAGTGAAAAATGCTAATGGATCAGCTATTGCTTTGGGCTGCTGAAAATGAAACTTTGCAGTTTTTTTAATGTCCCTTCCCCTTGGTGGAATCTCTTTACTTGCATTTGTTTTATTCCTTAAAAGCATAACGGATCAATTTGCAATTTAGAAGATGCTGGTGTAGTTAAGCGTTAAGCCCAAGACATTGTATTATTCGTCTGTTTGGTATGCGTGTAGTGTAACCAAAGCTTTCCTCTCCACGCAAGCATTTCATGAAAACTGTTCTCTATTTCATAGTCCATGTTATTTGTGACCACCAAACATATCTGCTTATCTCTAAGCCACAGCTCTAATTGGACTCCCGGGTTTGAGTCAAGGTTCTGATGCCTTGTAAGATGTGGTCCTATCAAAGAGGAGGTTCTCCGGTGTCACATGCACTAGCTGTCAAATGCAAAACCCAAACATACAGACCAGTAACAAATGTGTTTGCAAAGCATAGAAATGTATCCATACACATAAAGACAGATGGGCACATAAATGGATAGACAAACACACTTGGACTATTTTTGTTTTCTTTTGTTGCCATCTGTCAGTGGTAGAAACCTCAAGGGAGGTACAGTGGGCTGCAGACTTCGCCACAGTTGGATGCTAAAATGAACCGCTTTGCAGATGTGTAGGTTGTTAGTTGGTAATTTCCTAATCTCAAAGTTTCATCATTAATTAAAAGCTTAGTGTGCTCTTGTCATCTAATAATGTCATTTATTTAATGGCACCACAGCACAAGAGTTGAAGGAACATCTGTGTTCTGTTTTTAATTGTCTTTGTGGAGGACATGCTGGGATGAATAAAATTACAAAACCAACAGAAGACTTCGTCAGGACCCTGCAATGATAAAATGGCATTTCTCTGGAAGGTTTTAAAATTTGGTGAAATGGTACATGTCCCATTCACCGCCATTTGAACTGGTACAGAACGTATTGTGAATGAACCAATGGGCCATCCAAGAGTGAAAATTAATAAGATGGATGCAGAATTGCTAATAGCACCTTGGATCAATATGTTTTTTAAAGCAAAACTGACAAAAGATGTCATTTTGGACATCTTTTGTTGATATTAATCGAGTTTTGCCTTTCTTACGTCATTTGCTTTGTTTCTCTGACTGGTTGAAGCTCCATCCAGTGTCATCCAGAGAGGGTTTCCTCTGCATCTATTGGTACTTTCCCCTGGAAATCAAAGTCAAATCCAGAGGAGGAAGCGAAAAAGAATTTGAGTGGCTGGTCAGATTGTTTGTCACTAAATCCATACATCTGAATGTTCAGGGATTTACTCCAGTGGTTCAGAAGAGCCACAGTCCATTTGTACTTCACTTGCATATTGTATTTTGATGGGGTATTATTGCCTCAAAATTCTTCATACATGGGTTTTGATAGGACTAATTTGTTTGTGGCAAATGTTTCTTTGGTCATTACAAACTAATTTTAACTTGTTCAACCTCAGTTGCAATGCTAACTGGATTTGCGAAATGTTTAACTTTTTAGGTTTCTTACCCGACAGTGAAATATTATTCTTTCCCTACATGACTCTAAACCCAACATTAGTACGACACATATAAATCTATCTAGCTTCAAATCTGCTATCCAGAAGATGCTGTATGAGTGCTTGGAGGGTTGAGGAACAAATTGATTGAAAAGTGCATTGTAGAAATAAGTCAAGAAGAAAAAAAAGAAATAAGCCAAGGTTTAAAGTTTAGACCATTTGGATCTAGTACTATGGTGAAGATGATGTGGATGTCTGCTAAGGTTGGTTCGCCAGTATTACTTCTCCCAACTACATTTCCTTCCACACTGAACATCTGCAGGTTCATGGCTTCAAACAACCCTTTCAAATTGAACAGTTGTGAAAAAGAGATCGTTTGAGCGTCTCAAAATTATGAACAAACTCTTCGGAGGGATTTTGTCTGTGACTATTATGCAGCATTTGAGACTAGTTTGATTTGACCTGCACAAATCAGCACATTGTTAAAAACCCCTCTCAGACAATAGGTACCATGTCTCGTCAATTCCCAGAAGAAGTGATTCCACAGCATTACATTAGTCATTGATGGATGACACACTGAAGCCTCCATTGTTCGTGAACATTACTCAAATTAGCCAAGTCTATAAGCTTCCTCCCTGCTGATGTCACCAGAGCTCTCCTGTGAGAAGAGATTAGTCTCTAATGTCATCTGTTTGAAGAAATAAGCCTGTATATGTCATTTCTTTTAGGAGCGATAAGGTATCCTACTTTTGGACTGTTCTGTTTGGATAAAAGATTGTATGAAGCTCAAATTTGTCAAACATTAGAGTTCATTTTTCCTTCTTAGACCTAGGATTTAAACCAGTATGAGCACAGATGTGCAGAATGGATTTAGGTCAGTATTTAGGATGGCTCCTTCAATTTAACAATGAAAGGTAGTAATTTAGCATCTGACAAGGATGACAGGAATGTTTGCCTCTGGACTCGGTGCATATGTATTTATGATAGTGTAGTATTCAGATGAATCACTGCCAATTTGCACTGAAGACAAGTTTCCATTACAATTTGCACTTCTCATGGCTGCGAGAGTTTCTGCACAGCGGAGGATGGACAAGTGTTAAACAACAGACAGCAGGAATAAATGTGCGAAAGAAGTTATTTCCTTTCCTTGCAAATGTTCATGGAATGACACAGAATCAGAACTGGTATTTGCTTACTGGAAAAAATTTGAAGCTCCTATTTGTACGTTTTACCTTTTGAAAATGTTTTTAAAAAATCATACAAAGGGACGTAAATATATCAAAAGACAACCATTTTGATGCCATGTTGAACACAAAGATCAATTGAGCGGAGGATAGAGTGAAGGAAATAACTCCCCTCGTGAGTGTGGACAATCCCTGCTAGCCTTGTAATAACACTTTGTCCCACCAGAGGTTATATACGGTAAATCCTAGTAGCATTTGGTTTACGGTGAAACATTAGCCGCTTTATCAGTGGTGAGATTTGTGGTTTTGTACTCAGTTTCACAAATACAGCTCAGTCCTGAAAAAGATAATGAATTAATGTGTGCCTTGAGTACAGAGGAAAGCAATGGTTCACACATTTCACATTCAATTTGGAGTTATTAAATGAACCCAACCAAGTTTATTTATAAATGATAATAATAAATAATTCAGTCTTGCTTCATTAATTTGGTTGTGGGACTGCCTCAGTAGGCTATATATATTATATATCAAATCAACCAGTGAGATCACAACTAACCAAGATAATAATTAAGGAAATAATGGAAATAACAAGTGTTGAGTGAATCATACAAGAAAACTGTCCTGACTGGTCCCAAAATGTGCAATACATCTAATATGATTGAAAATCTATTTTAGCTGTTTGCACCTTTATTTTTGAATATATTTATTTAGATACCCATTACTTAAGTAAGAAAACTTAACACAAAACGCCTGATCTGATATATTTATTCCAGCACACTTGTGCGGTGGTTTTCCGTTGCTGGTTTACATGCAGCGTGAAACGGCTAAGCTAAGTTAGCATCAGAAAACGCTGAGCACCAAGCTTGTTCACACTTCCCACAGGGCAAACTCGAAATGTGGAAGAATTCTTCCACACTGCAATCTGAAGGAGCCTGAAAAGGTATTATAAACTCCTTGCACCGAGAAGGCTCTGTGTATATGAGTAAAAAATAATGTGAAACGAGCCGTATGTCTATTAACGACAGACAATAGCGTCTACGTTGCCATGGTGACATTTTTTTTTAAAGAAATACCCACAATCCTTTGCTGTGCCTATTGACGTGTATAGAAATACCTGTCGATCATCTCTCGCCATTGATGACTTCATAGCCTGTGTGGTCTTCGCCTTTGATCCACAGAAGTATAAATAGGACCAAGTCCGTCATTGGAGTTAGTTCTCGGCACACTTTTAGAGAGAAAGAGAAGCAGACGGTTTGCTGGAAGCTAATCCAAATTACATTACGAAACTAAACAACCATTATGGGACGAAAGAAGAAGAGAAACAGTGGCACCCTCAACACCAACTCCATGGAGTGCAACCTGGCCTTGGACCACATCGAGAGGTATAATGAGCTGTTGATAACAGAAAGGAAGAAAACCTCCGATGCAGAGTCGAAAGCAGCCCAACTTTCCATGGAGTTGGAAAAAATAAAAACACAATTAGAAATAGAAAAATCACTTAAAGAAAAGTGCATCGACCAGGAGAGACAACAAAAGCAGACAGAAATAGATGAGCAGAGGATCTCCACCGATATCCAGGTGGAGAAAGAAAAAAACAAGTCTCTGCTGGAAGAATTGCTGAATGCCAGGATTTCATACAAGGAGCTAACTCTGGCATATCAAATGGAAATGAAGAAGGCAAATAAGCGGGCTGAGAAACTGGAGAAAAAACTGGAGAGACAAAAGGTGTCAAACCAGGACAAAGGTTCTCAGCAGATCCTTGACCAACTGAAAGCTGAGCAGGACAATCTTCGTCAACAGATGATGCAAGAAACTGCCTTAATGCAGCGACGCTCAGTCAAAAACAAGAAGAGGTTACAGGCAGCGCTTGACAAAACCAAGGCTTCATACCAGGAGCTCAGCTCCAAGTATGAAGCAGATATTTCAGCTGGCAAAAAAATGGTTGAAAAACTGCAAATGGATCTGAGCGAAGAAATGACGATCCACGCGCAGGCCATGAAGGAGGATCTGGACTTGATGGAAAAAGTCCGAGCCGAGCGGGATGCTGAGCAGGAGAGACTGTCCCTGGAGATCGCGGCTTTAAAAGAAACCTCCATCCAGAAGGAGGAGATGTACCAGAATAAACTGAGCGATCTAAGGACGGAAATCCTGGAGTTCTTACAAGAACAAGAGGAAGCTCTCAAAAAGCAAAGAAAAAAGTCATTTTGGAAGAGAGTCAAGCACTTTCTTGGTCTTTAAAAAAATGGAAAATTGCTAGATGTAGCAATCCTATATATACATCCCTATCCAAATAGAGGACTTAAAGATCACTCCATAATTTACAGGTTAGACTGAAGTGATCTGGTTAAAATAGGATATACCTATATGGATTTTCTTTGGGTGCTCCGGTGTTTTAAAAAATTGTATACAGAAATGTTTCTACACATGATTTATTTAAATAAATGTTCCTAATATACCTCAGTTTTCTGTGGAGTGATGGTTTGTCTTCAAGAGTTTATATTCATGCAACAGTTCAACTTTTAACATTGTTTTTCCAGATTATTATACTTTCAAATAACTACTAAACATAAGTAAGTGTTCTGACTGCTCTCAGCAACAGTTACATGAAACAAATTATAACATAAAAACCATCAGGAACTGATAAAAAAAAAATCAGTTATTTGGTCTCTGCATGAAGTTTTTTTTTTTTTGCATGAAGTGCCTTGAAGACTCCTCTAATGTTCAGGTCATACTTTTGTGTAGCCGGGATATCGTTGTACAGATTTTACAGGGGGTGAAGCCAATTCCTAAAGGATACATGTTAAAATACTTGTTTCAATTTCTTCTGAAAAAAATAAATGTTTCCTTTCACAAAGCATCTGCTAGCTGTAGCTGTCTTCCATACCTGCTTTCAGCCAAAAAAAAAAAACAAACAACAAAAAAAAAAAAAGTAAGTTCTTGCTCCAGTTCTGCTGGAACAACCAAGTAATGCTGGTGGTCTAAGTCCCACATCAAAAGCAATAAACCTAGCTCACATAGCAGGAAAGGTTTTACATTTGTATTATTTGGCTTCATGTTGGGCTTTAATGACTCTTGTTGATTTGCATTGTGTTCTCTCTAACGCTGAATTTTTAAGAAAAGCTTCATCTAAACCGAAAACTAACATCTGATCAGTCTTTTGAATGTGTTTAATCATCAAAGTAGACCCAACAACTATTTAGATATAAACCAAAGAGCACATCTTAAATAAACTACTGAAGTTCAGTCAAAGCGCCCTTTTAGATCAGCATAGTTTCCAGTTGTGAGGCACAGAAGTGGGCACTGACCATCCATACCGTTAATGTTTTCTGATCACATGTTAGTTTGTCAGGCTCGGTGAATTCAGGTCTTAATGTTTTACTCAAGGATACCTCTTCAGGGCTTATTTAGCATGTTTTCCACATGAGTACTGGAAAACTGTAAGTCTAGAGCCGTGCAGGCGGTACTCTGAGACTGAGATAAATGGTTCAATTACACCATCTACCATCTCTCTACCCACTCTGACTCCGCGTTCACGATGTGGGTCCGCTAAGTAAAGTTACAATTCAAGCCAACAAGTTAAGTGGGAAAGGTTTATAAAGCCTTTAATAAATGAAACTGTTTAATGTAGTCGTAATTCTAAAAGGTGCAGTGCTGAGTTTGTTCTGCAGTGGAAGAAACAGACCTGGAGTGGAAGAATGACTTCTGTGGTATCTACCAGAATTAAAGCATTGCAAGACATGTTTAAATACACTTGACAGTCAAATTCAAACTCCATTTGCATTTATACAGTTTTACATTGGCGGTGTAGTATAGTAATGTAATGTAATGTAATGTAAGAAGTACAGTCATGTTGGTTGTGATGGTTTCATACTTGTGATTAACCCTCTCTCCCTGCAACAGGAGTGCCGGGGGGCGGAGCGACCTCCGGGAGAACTGGCCTCCGGTCCACCTGCAACTGATAATCACTAATCAGCCACTTTCTTAAGCCACCTCACTTGGCTCACCTGTGTGGGGTTATTGTTTTTTCACTCTCCAAGTCACTCTTGTGGTTTCTCGCTTCTCGTGCTATGTCTCAGTTCAAGTTGATCTGTTCCTTAGTGAGTTATTAGTTCCTTAGTTGAAATGATTAGGATTCGATACCCATGCTTGATGGTGATTTTTCATTCAAACTTTGCATAGTCTCCTGAAAGAAGCCCTCGCCGGCTGTTTTTGTTTTTCACCTTGTGGATCACCATTGTCAAAGACTGTGAATAAACCTGTGTTAACGACACTCTGCAACTGGGTCTGGAACTCTTTGACCGTCCATAACGGTTGGTCATTTAAAAGACAAAAAAACCCTGCAAGCATTAAAGCACATTTAGAAAACTGAAGAGGTTTAATCAGTTTTCTCATCCAAAATGTAACTTCAAAATTTTACAAGTTATAATTACTTAGATTGGCTCCAGCAGACCCACATGACCCAGTCAGTGGATTCAGTGGGTATAGAAAATGGATGGATAATTAGTTAGGAGCTTTTTAGTAGCTCGTGTACTAGTTAACCTCCCAATCAATCACCGGTGTGCATTAATGGTCTTTGGATTTTTAGTTTGGCTTCATTTGCCTCCTGTTTTGTTTAGTTTTGGTCATTTGTGCTCTTCTGTTCTTGTACACCTGTTGTGTGTGGATTTCCTGTTTTGCTTTGAAGGTGGGTTGGTTTCCATTCTGGTTGTCTTCACTCTCATCCAGCCCTTTTTTTTTTTTTTTTTTTTTTTTTTTTTTTTTTTTTTTTGTCAAATATTTTGTTTTTCTGGCCTCCTCCATTTAGGTCTGCCCTACCCTCCCCTCAAACATAGCGTTCAATGATGTCTTGCATTTCTTAGATTTAGTGTGACAAGTGGTTAAGAGAATATGACTCAACCAAGGTCATGAACTTTTAAGGGACGCTGTGTTTGATATCAAACTTGTTTTATTCGTGATTGGGTTTATGTGGAGTCATCAGTCCTGAAAGCAGACATGCAGAATCCATTTTCTCAACAAACTGTTAACCCCTTACACATCAAGGTTTAAACCACTAATTTCAGGTGTGTTTGTTAACCAGTTCTCCAGAAAGAGGAAAGTAGTGTAGGTGTGTTTGTGCACAAGCTCATTAACCACTGGTCATTTAACGAAAAGGTGAAGAGGAAAAATATTTCTCATAATTGGGAAGTTACTTACAAAAACCTGAATACAAGAATATTTAAAAGAAGCCAGGCTTTTTTTTTTTTTTTTTTTTTTTGTGACTAGCAAATCACTAAAGTTCTGTGCAAAGGTTAGAGGAGAGACAATTGTGAAGTGACTGCATGAACTCAGTGTAAAGGATGAGGTCAGAGGTCAGAGAACAGGAGCTTTGGGGTAATGAGGTCAGGCAGTGATGCATCGCTGTACTCTTAATGTAAAAGACCATTCGAGAATTGATGGAAACCAAAAAAGAGCTTCTCATTTATCATTCGTGATTTATTATAAACTGTGCTACTGTTTCTCTTCTCCTTTGGAATCAGAGTCAGTTTTGCTGCATCAATATTAATAAATGTGTGTTGTATTTGAATGATACTAACACCATTCTGGTGTTGCTTTTAATAAAAGCTTAATACTTTTAACGGGATCACGATTCTTTTCATTGTAATGCACCCCGCTGTGATCTCTGAAGTATCCAAATGTTTAACTACCTCTTTGTAGGTATGTAGTGAAAAATCATCCTTTTGATTAATTAAGAGAGAAGAGTCATGCAATCATAGATGCAGAATAGACCTATGTGTTGAGTAAATAGCTACTCACAATACAATTCTAGTGAGTGGAAATGATGCAGAGTATTTGTAACAGCACTTCACCCCACTGGAGGTTTACTTATGTCTTACATCAGGGGCTGAAACATGGACTTTCTTGTGATATGCTGCTGTCATTTGGTCTGGAGGTGTAGGGTTACAGAGTGTTCCTTTAAGGTATCAACCCAAATGGTGCAAATAAATGCAATAGTTGAAACCAACAATAAACCCAAAAATTGAAAAGGTTAACACTTCCCACTTCTGAGTTACATGTAAATTAAGTTCAGTTTTTTTATTTTTCAAGTTCTCAAATCATATTTTACAAATTCAAAAATAATTCTACAAACTTGTGCATTCTGAAACATATTTTCCCTCATTGTTACAGCAAATGGAACATGATTTGTATTTGTGGATATCGATTAAAAAAGTTAGGTAATTAACAATTCAGCAGTAATTAATAATGGTTCATTTGTGAGAGGTCTCTCCAAGTTTTTTTTTAGTCATTTCAGGCACACAAATTTATGCTCTCAAACACAGGTGTCTTTTTTTTTTTTTTTTTTTTCAGTAATGTGTCCCTTTTTATAAGAAATCCTTGTGGTGTCAAAATGCAGAAATATCAGCAGAGCTTGAAGATAAATGTGTCACCTCTCACCTTTTAAAATGACCCCAATCAGCCGAGTCCAAAGAGCGTCTAATGTAATCATGAGCTATTAGTCCAGCAGTGGAAGGGGAAATAGTGGAAAGAGGGACATCTTTCAAGTCCATTCTTTTTCAGTAAAATTGAAAAGTAAATGCAAATGTACAGTATGGTCACACATATATATATATATATATATATATATATATATATATATATATATATATATATATATTTATTTTTTCCCCTCAAGATTTAGCTGCATGCTTTACAAATAGCTTTTTATTCCTTGCATACTTTAAAGACGGTTGTTCTCAGGTGATCGAACATTCTGCTGAAGCTTTTTTAAAACTGTATCCAATGAGAGGGAGTATCTGGTTTTACCAGTTTGGAAAAAGAAAAAAAAATCTGAACCAATGACATTTTTTGATAAGCTGTATGCACAGATAAATGCACTATTGTTGCAATTAAATAGTACAATTTTCTTTTCATAATGGGTGAAAACTCTGTGTAAACCAAAGACCTGTTGTTAGGAGCCTATTTAGATAAATAGTGAAGAATAAAACAGTGGCCAGGAGACTCTGGGATTGAAAACAGTGTTTGAGTGGAGGCGGCCAGACAAAAAAAAAAAAAAAAAGACGATGCAATGAGAAGTGGTTGATCAGACGACGAGGCTTGCAATTATCTCCACTGCAGGCCAATCAGACACGCTGCGATGAGGCACGGAGGCCGCAATCAATCTCAGTGCTTGTAATGAGCAACATATTTTTCTCTTGCCAGCGAAAAGATAATCAGAAGCTGAACAGATGGGTCAACAGGTCGCCTTTTCAAGGGTGCAGTGAAACAAATAAAACAAATCTTCATCAGCTAAAGCAGCTTTACAGCAGAATCCTGAAAGAAGGTTACCTTCAGCCCTGCAGACACACACACTGCTGTGTGTGTGTGTGTGAGAGGTGTCTGAGCCTTCGGCGGTATTCTCGTCGACATAAATTAGGCTCTAATCTGAATTTATCTGCAAAACAGAGACAGTATTGTCCCTTTTTTAGTGAAACATCTGCTCTGACCGTTAGTAAGTGCTGCCATCATGATCTGTAATTTGTTCATGTTGCTGTTGGTTTCCAGCCAAATTTCAACACTTGGTGCCAAAAGCATTGCTTTTGAAATCGACGTGAGGAAAGAGCATGGGAGGGACTGCATTAGCACCATGTTGAAAATCTGCGTTTTGGTTGGGCTCTTGTTTATTTCACTCTCTTTTGAATTATGTGTGTTCACTCTGCAGCTCGAGTTCGCTATGCTATACTAACAAAGATTATACTAGCACAAAGATTTCACTCCAAATCTTTCAGTCTGAAGTGTATTTTTAGTCTTTGCAATTCTTTTTAGATGCAGTGGTCATCAAGAAAGTTTTGAATCTCTGTGCAGTTTGTAGGTTTAGTTCAGGTACTCCGGCTTCCTCTTGGTGATACAAAACTGGCCATATCATTTTCTGTTCTAAAGAAAAATTGGTATTTCATTACTTTTTCCTTTTCATTATGGAAATAAATTTGTTTCACTCAGAGCTGATGTGGTGTTTGCAAACTTCCTGACCCAAACAACGAAAGGAGTGGTGGAGTGAACGTCTTAATTTGAGGCTAAAATTGTTTACACATTTTCAAATTATTAAAAAAATGTCTATCAGCTATTAATATTTGTAGAGCATGATTCTCTCTCTTTTTTTAAAAAAAATTCTATATTGTCACTAAATGTGTAAAACCATCTCCTTAAACTTGACAATGAGCTTTTCAGTTGAAACAATAGTTTGAAATATTGAATTTGCACCACTGTTCTCTGATCTTTTGCAGTATAGAGGTTTATACACCTGTTTTATTGTGGGTTTTTTTTCTATTTTTCAATCCAAGTTCAACTCCAACTCATTTTGCAGAATTTCTCACCCAACAAATCTCAGCTGATCTTCTGGGAGAACAAATGTCAGAGACAGCTAAAACAAGTCTTTTTAAAGACTCAGTGTAGCAATCTCTAACATCTAATATGTCATCTACCAGATTTCACTGAGGTTCAAACATCTACTTTAAGTCAAATCTCTTTGTTATCCCTTAAGCTCAGTCTTTAAACGTGCACAGGCTACACAATGCTATTTGCTCATTCATCCTGATCCAAGTAGTGATTCTGCTGAAAGGAGATGTTTTAGAATATTTTCTTGCCAGTTTTTATAGTTTTCTTTGAAAGGAAACATCCTTTTTCAGATTTTGACAGCATTTCTGGAGGTCTCAATGACATGTTTAGGGTGTGATTTTGTCAAAATGTTCAAGTAAAAGCTACATTTTCTGCGTGATTTTACTGCTCGGTTAAGTCCACCTGCTTTCAGGCGGTGGAGTCAAGTCAGGTGACTCCACCCTTGTTGTACAAAGGTTGTGCAGCTTCTGAAATTGGTATTAAAGCTTTCCACAGCCCACTTCAGAGGAAAAGCGAATGCTGCAAGATGGATGGAGGAAAACTTGGGGAGGCCTGATAATTCTCATTTCAGACGCTCAAGTATATAATCCTGAGCACAAAAAAAAAATGCACTTCTTGAAAGTGAAGGACAGTAATTATATCTTGATACTATTATATACTTTGAAACCTTTTAGCAAATTTTCTTGGATGAAAACATTTTGTGCAGCTAAGCCCGTATTAAACACATAACGCCAATGGCCTCAGTTCAACTCCAACTCCGTCATATATTCATAAATCCGTCATCATTGCCCCTTCATTTTGCACAAAACCCTCCCATCAGCAAGAGTTGAAAGATTTCTTTATCCCATTTAGTTACAGGAGGTTTTTCATGGATTCAGTTGAAGAGTAAACATTTTCAGCTAAGAAACTTGTTTAAAAGAACAGATTTTTTTTTATTCATTACTTTTATTCACAACAGGCCACCCTAAAAGACTCTGGCCTGGATTCTTAAAGACCTTACACTTCTTTGTTATACATGCCTAGAGTTTTGGAGATCTTTGGACAGCTCCATAGATGCTGCATGCATGTCCCAGTAGTGGATTTATATTTCAGATACAGAGGTGATCTGCTTGGATCTATTTTATTCAATAGTTAAGGCAACGGAGGTTGTCAATGAAATCTCCCATATTGTTTCTTTGTTTGTTGCTAAGGAAGAAAAGGTCAGTGCTCTGAGCACAGTCCTTCCAAACATCCTCATCGCTGCTATTTTAGAGGTTTTCTTTCCAACTTTTGACCAGTTTTTCAATGTTATTTCCACTATTTTTGTTATAACAATGTTTGGAAAAATCTTTCTTTAGCTCAAAGTGTAATTATAACTCTTCAGTTGGTCCCAGTTGTATTACCTCTTGCATCCAGTTGATATTTGTGAAAATAAAGTGCCAGGCTTTAAGTCACCTGTCACTCTTATCCCAATTTCATACCCCCTTTTGAAATCACACATTTTTAACACCTGGGGCGAAATGTTCTCGACAAGTGGTGTCAAACGTGAAAATGCATCTACACATATCTCGCTATTGCTTTGAAACATTGTTTCGTTCCACCTATAAGTTTACTCACTAATGAGAAAGAAGAACACCCACCACAATTCAAGACTGTACATCTAGATATTTTTCTGTACTTAAGATAAAGACTGCTAAAATGATAAAGTGCTGCTGGTGGAGTTCATTTTACATTAAAGTGCCCTCAAAAACACAAACTCATTTTTGAAAATGCAAAATAGTTTTAATTACACAATTTTTAAAGTTGACACTGTTGGATAATAAACTTGATCCTCTAATCTAAATGTGTTCTGTTGCTGACATGAACACTTCGTAATTACATTTAAATCCATTTTTATTCTTCAGTGTTTGCAATAATTATTTTAATTTGTTTGACCACCTCAATCTATTATTATTTTATTTTTTTTTTTTTTGGAGGTGAGTTTATACACCTTACATAGATGTTTGTGTGGGTGGATGTTAATAGGAGCCTTTATTTTGCTTGTAAAATGGAGGTAAATCCAATTTCAGCTAATTGGAATCATTGATTGTAATTTATGTTGCCTCTTAAACTTCCTCCTACAGCCTTTTATTTGGTTAATTAAAGAGCTCTAACTTTGAGAGTGGAAAAAAAAACATTAAACCCTATTTTTCTCTCTGATTCTTATTTTTTATTTACTGTATCTGTATGTTCAAATTTTAATATTTCCAGAAACCCATTCATGCATTTTCCACACCTGTTTACTGCTCTACAGGGCTGTGGGGGTCTTCTCAGTTGAACCAGAAGCCTTCTTGCTGTCAAGCAATAGAGCTCATTTCTAAGCCAACAGGCTCCTTTATTTTAGGAAACTTTATCAATCAAAGTACTTGTTAGCATCTACAGTTTTGTGAAAAAGTGCTGGTGGGGAATCATTTTATCCAGACTTTCATTTCATTGTTTTCCCGGTCTGGAGCGGGATAATTGTCATGCATTGGAAGCAGGGAAGCATGACAGGCAGGACGATATACCATATATATATTTACTGTACTACATACTGACACTCCAGCTCCATTTATCGTGCACAGAATGAGGCAGTCACAAGCCTGTCCTTTGATCAATGGCTTTTTTATTCCATCACTCTGCGGCTCTCACCCTCACTCCCCTCCTCACTTTCTGCCCCTCTCTTTTCATCTGTCTGTTTTTCTTAATACAATAATATTCTCGTCTCTCGCCTATTTCTACACTACCTTTTATGTCGCCTCCTTTGACATCTCTGTCTCCTCTCTTTCATCCATACCAATATGCATCATATTTATTGCTTCTAAACAAACCACCCCAAGAACTCAGGAACATTTATGTGGACTATTAACTGAGACACTTGTAAAATACATCTAATAATAATATAAACTGATCTTAGATGCCTAACTACTTTGATAATGCACATTTTTTTTCTGTCATATTTTATTCAAACCATAAAACACAGGGTGTGATGGCTATATAAAGTCATAATGGCATGATATATTTTCATATTGAGCCTTTTACACCAGCCTGCGGTTTGTATCCAGTCACAGCGTCAAACCACACTCATGTTATAGTTCTGTGTTTTTGCAAAACACATTGCAGTTAAGAAGCAGACATGATGTCATCAGCTGGAATCTCATCCAGCTGTTCAAAATTGATTTTGCACAGTTGACTGATTCCATCAAATAATCTCTGGATAATGAATTTCTCATATTGTCATCTCCTGCATTCTGATTTCTTTTCTTTTTTCTTTTTTTTATTATTGGGGGTGGGGTTAAACTCTTGACCCCGCCCCCTTCCAGTATTGGATGTGCCTCTTAAAATTGGCATTGCAGCTTTGTGCAAATGCAGCTAGATGGAGATAAAGGTTTTGAAGCAGTAATTTTATTTTCTAATCGTGGTCTTACCATTAAGGCCTAAAATGCTTAACATATTTTCATACTCTAAAATTTTTGGAGTTGATGGTCATTTTCAGACAACAAAATATCATCATTTAAGATCAGGAAAATATGTTATTACGTGGCCAGCCATCATAACTCTTTTATCTTTATTGATACAAAGGATTGTTCTGATTTCTCTGGATTTGACTTTGATTAACTGGAGGTTCATGTTCTCTCCGGTTTGTGATGGTTTTCTCCAGGTACTCCAGCGTTCTCTGACAGTCCAAAAGCACGATACGTGAATTAGAGATTTCAATTGCCTATTTGTGTCAATGTGAATAATTGTTTTTTGCCTTTATGTGGCCATTTATCGGACTGGTACCCGTCTAGGGTATCCTCCTGCCTTTTACCTAAAGAGACCTGTGATAGGTTCCAGTAGACAGAAAGTCTGAGAAAATGACCATACTTTGATTTGTTATCTAAAAAGATGTTGGTTTGTTTTTTTTTAAATTTTGTTTCTAAAGAAGTCATAGTCATAAGACACTTGTGTTTTTCAGTTCAGCAGAGTGTTCATTTTGTAAATTGTGGTCCCATTTTGATTGAAATAATGACAAAGTTCAGCATACTTCAGGGTAGAACAACTTGTGATTGACAGGTTTCTCCAGTACAGGTACACAGAAGGTTTTTCGATTCACTTCATTATGCACATCATACTCTGTCATTAAGATCTATTAAATAAAACTGGGACTGCGTTTGGTATGATTAGATGGTTGGAGTTCTTAAAGAGCTTTTAACATTTTATTCCTTATTTTCTGAAGGTGAGTGGTCTTGAGTGGTCTTGCTCACCTGTGATGCTTGAAGACACTCATGAACGGCGTCAGCCGGGACTAAGTCATAGATTGTAAAACGAAATGTGGCCTCTCGGGTCAGATAGCCACAAATACACCACATATTCTCAGCAGTACAGTTGGTTTAGATTTTTCACATGTTTTTTTTTAATTGACTGCATCATATTGCTCTCAGAGGTTTATTACCTCTGTTGTCTAAAAAGCATTAGAATTGATGTCAGTCCAAAAGCAATTTCTTCGTGCAATGTTATGTAGTAACTGGGGTGAAAGGGGCGAGATGAAATCACATACTTCAGGTATTCCTTTCACACATACTGCTCACAGCTACATTGTGAAAATGCAATGCGTTGCCAGATGCGTTTGGATGGATAACAGCACAGTTTAGGAGTTTCTTCACCCGACTCGGTTGAAAAGAAGACATCCATCCAACCATTTTCTGCCCCAGGATTGCAGAGGATAGTATGTGCAGAGATCCCCAGACTTCAGTCCCAACCATCTCCTCTCGGTCTTCTGGGGATACACACAATCTCTCGAGCAAGTCATTAGTTTGCCCCGGAGGCCTCATTATGGTGGGATATATCCGAATCACCACCCTGACCAAATTACCAAGCAGAGTCAAGTCATACTGCCCTGTAATGCAGTAAAGTTGTATCTGGCAGTTAATCAAAGAGTGGTGTTTGGTGGGATGTTGGACTCTGAGAGGACATGATCCCCCTTTCACACACCTTCACCTGCTGCAATTGCTTTCATAGAACTCAGGAGAAGAGGAGGAAAATGGTTAAAGAAAGGTTGATGGTGCCTCACTGACCTTGTGACATTAGGAGACCCCTGCTTTCCTCTCAGGAGATTAAAACTCTTTTAGCATTTTGATCTTTTGACCAAAGAGGAAGCCCCCATTGGGACAATGCTGACCCTAATATGCCCTTAGGTTCTGTTCTGTAGAACCGACCACTAAGAGCTGACATTCGTACCCCTGAAATGTGAAAACATCCATTAAACACAAGATCCACGGGTCTTAGGTTTTATGTTCTCCAAGTTAATAGCTTTGGCTCTTTTGTTGTCACTTCAAATTTTTCCAAACGCTAAAGTTTTTACAGGGATTTAAACTAAATATTGAATATGTTTCAATTATCTTGAAAGCAGCTTTACAGAAGATCAGTTTGATTGCTAATATGGACAACAAACCAACTAATATCTGCACTTCTTTCCTTGCTGGTATCAAATAAAAATTCTGCCGTCACATTATTTCTCAGACTTATTGTCCAGAACATCTATTAAAGACTCCACAGTATGCTAAAAAAGTAGCAGGTGGACAGAAGAGACTTCAGATTTCACACAGCAAACAACTCCATACCACCAGAGACTAAAAATGAGTTCTGAGGACAAGCTGGATGTTCCATCTCCTCTTTAGTCCAGATGACGCAGCGTCCATAGGTCCAAAAACAATTTCAATTTACCTGATGACAGGACAGTTTTCCTCGTTGCCTAAGTCCATTTGAAAAGATCTCTGAACCAAAGAAGGCACCAGAACCTCTGGATCATGTTCATATATGCCTCCTTCTTTGCATAGTGGATCTTTAATCTGCATTGGTAGATGGCATTGGGAAGTTTATTCTGTGATTTCCAGGAAGTGTTCGTGAGCTGATGCAATAATTATCATAACATAATAACGCCTGCTTTTATTTTTTTAAATGCAGTGTCATCTGAAGGCCCAAAGATCACAGATGTCCAGTACTGATCGTGGGCTTTGGCCCTTAGTCACAGAGATTTCTCCAGAACCTACTAAACTTTCGGTAATATGCAGTGTAGATGATAAAACTGTCCAAGTGTTCACAATCAGATTGGTGAACGTATGCCCGTGTTTGTTTATGAGGGACTCCAACATAAAAAGAGCTTTTTAGAAAGATAGTTATCTTCAGTAGTTTCAAGATGTTTCTTCAGGATTTTTTATAGCATCATTTACTTTTCTAGCCTCTTGTTTTTTGTAATGAAGGTTGTAATGAAATCCAGCAATTAGAAAAGAATCCGTTCATCCATCTGGGCTCACCTGTGACCCGCCACCTCACACCTGCTACAATGTTTTACAACTGAGACGCATCTTTGCTGCGTTTTTATGAAGACAGTTTGGCAGAAGTATTTCACAGGTCACTTTTGCTCCCAAAAAGAGACGCCTTATTGTTGTTTTCTTTTCTTTTTTTCTTTTCTGCCATCAATATATAACACCTGGGTCAAACACAGTAGCTGTAGCTCCTTTGTTATATTCCTGGTGAGAGGAGAGCTCCCAGGTCAAATCAGACTGACATTATCGGGCGTTTTTGTGGACACAGCAGAAGATTCATCCACACGTGCGCCTGCTGACAGCTCCACACATCATAACGGTGCGGCGCCACCATATGAGGCTATTTCAGTGACAGATCTCCGCTTAGCACTCTTCTGTCATCAGCTTTGTCATATCGCCGGTTGCTATGACAACCACCGTGCGTTGACAAGAAAAGGAGGTAGAAAAGAAGTGATACCTCAGCTCCCGGCACCCTACTGTTTTGAAATGACACTTATTTGACAAACAGATGGAGCACACTGGAGATGCAGGTGAGCTGAGTTAATTCATGAAAATATGGCGAGTCAAATAATGTCTGACAGGCTGATTTGTCTTTAACAAGCAGCGGACGTGCTGTAAAATGTCTTTGACAGCATTATGACTTTCACTATTGGTATGTACCAATAAAAGCCTACACTCTGACCTTCTGGGCATTTTTTTTTTGGTTGTAAAAACAGAGCTTGATATTGGATCATAAACAATTGACAAGGCTGCTGCCAGATTAAAAAAGAGAAAGCAATTTTATAAGGTAAAAGTGAGTTGTAAACATCCACGTTTGTGGAAAACAGCATCAAGTCTTTCTGGTATAAAACCTATTTACAATTTTTCCACTGAAAAGTCTTTTTATTCTAATTTGAAAACCCATTTCCAAAGAGCCTGCCAAATTTATTAGAACCCCAAACCTTTATTTAATTAAACACACATTCAGACAAAATTATTTTCTGGTATTTTTCCCTGTATTTAGAAAATACAAATACATCCACGGTGAGATGGCAGTAGCACAATGAAACCATATTTTGGAAGAAACAGATGTTTATCATTGTTTACACTGCAAAAATAGCCCTCCTAGAAATCAGCCTTTTATTCCATAAATCCAGTCAAAATTGTCTTGTTTTAGGCAGAAATAAGAGCCAGTGGGGTAAGAAAAATGTTCTTAACTAAAATTATTTAAACCAGCAAAACAGTGTAAAATAGTCTTCTAATTTTCAGTGTCTTATGAGTCTGTGGTCATCATTGGCATTTTTTTTATTCATAAGAGGTCATATTCTTTCAAGAAGAGGCAGGTCTGGAGTGAAGGGAGGAAAGTCAAGAAAACTTCACTCGAAGTCTCTGAAACTACACCACTGTGATGAGTAAAGGAAGAGATCTGGTATCATACTGTCACAATAACCACAACACATTGCCTTGATGAGCATATGACCCTTCAAAATTAAAAACAATATATGCTTGTGGTGCGGATTACATGAAATTCCAGTCAATTTTACCCCAGAAAAATCTTAAATGTGGACTCATCTGTGCTCTCTTTTTGTCCATCTGATTTGAAATGAGCTTTGCTGCCTTTCTGTTCAAGGGTCCATACTTACCATTTTCCTGTTTAAGGGGAATTTTCCTTTCGACAGTCGCCTGGTGCTTGTTCAGGACAGGGGATTGCTTCCCCTAAGTTTGATGCAATCTGTTGGTTTTCTTAGCTAGGCTGCTGTTGTTGTTGTTGTTGTTGTTGTTGTTGCTGTTATTGTTATTATTATTAAAAGTATGTTAAGTAGTCAGTGCTTGAAAAGAAAAAGCTTTTAATGGATGCTGCTTTTTAGACTCCATTCCCTGTCAATAATTTGTTTTTGCTTTGACATAAATAAACATAGTGTAGACTATTCTACAACCATGTTCCTTCATATTCTGTAAACTTTTCCTTTGAGAAACTGTCTCAACTTTCTTGGGAATGACTCTCATGCTGAAATAAATGATTTCGCCCTCAGAGACAAAAGTACATGAAAGCAAAAGTTTCATGCAGACTTACGTTTGAAAGAAATGCAAATTTATGCAAACTGACTTTTATCATTTCAGGGGCAACGCTGCCGAGATAACATGCTAATTAGTGTGAGTCCAAAACAGAGATGGTGGTATAATTTTTCCCATGGAAAAACCGTTTTCAGGCAGTTTAAAGCAAATGAATGACCAAACACGAATACATCCTCTGAATAACCGGTTGTAACAGGGGAGACTTTGAGCCACACACATGCACAGAGTGTGTATTGTACTTGTAAAAAGCTATTCCTTTATAATCCTCATTAGCATTGCAAAGACTGAGGCCATCTGATCCTTCCTTCCCTTTGACCTCTGAGGTCAAAACGGAGCTGGTGTTACAGCTTTGTGAGTGTAACAAACCATCTGTGTTCAGTCTGCTGTCAACCATCTAGAACTGGTCCCTAATCTATGAAATGACCTCAGTCAATATTAAACAGATGGTTCCCATGTTTAAAATCACACTTTCATGTCACTCATTTCATATATTTTGGTTCAACTGAACTTTACATCACCATTGTTCTAAATTTTTAATCCTAAAATGAACATTTTTTTTTACTATTCTGTCGTCAACTCTCTTGTTGCTGAAATTTTAGGTCAGGATATTTGGCCATTTTGTGCTTTTTCAGATGTTGCAGAATGAAATGAGCGGGTGGACTCATCTTCTCCTCGTAAAACCATTTTTTTGTACATCCTTCAAGGGAACAGTAAAAAATTTTATTGGTTACTTTGAACTTCCACTGAAACCACGGCTCTAAAGGCACACTCATTCAATCAAGCAATATATCACACAACATAAAAAAATTGTCTCAATATCTGGCGAAGGCTGTGTAAAGCAAACAAAACACTTCTGTCTGATGCAGGACTACTTAAATTTGTTTCTTTTGTGATGTTTTTTTCTTTTTTAATTTCAGTCAAGCCAGAGCAAGGACAACATCTAGAATTTATATGAGGTCATCCGAAATCCTTCAATTTAACCTTGAGGATTAATTGCATTGAAAATAATGTCTGCTGTGAATGGTTGAAAATGGAAAAAGGCAATACAGATTATATAATTGCCCAACTGTTGAATGTTTCACCTATTCAGTCCTGAATGACTGACTGTTTAGACACTCATGGATACAAGACACACACGTACCTCAGACACTGATCATGCACATCATATGTTACCCTTCAAGGATGGTAAAAATGAAGTAACAAGTTTTTATGGCCATGAACCATAGCCAGCCTTCAATCAAAGACCATGTCCTTAATGATGCATAAATAAATCATTTTAACTGATGGTGGTAGTAGACAGTTGTAAATATGCTTATTTCTGAGGCAGAGTTTGATGTTTTAACGTTGGAATCAAAAGAGATGGATTAACTTTGGAGTCAGCCCCTAGTGGTCAGTCAAAGAACTGTCATTTTCTTGACTTCTGATCTTGGTTTTAGACTAATCAGCGTGATGAATGTTAGAGGTAAACCAAGAGGAGCTCTCTCCAAAGCCTCTTGACATCCTTCTTTTGCCTGCATTTCTGACAAATAAAAACTCCCCAAAGTGATGGGTAGGATGTCACCTGTGCAAGGCATTGATAATCAATACTGCTATTGCAAACCTGCCATAGGTTGTTTCAGAAGAACTGTGTCAAAGCTGGCAAAAACCGGGCTTACTTATGTTCCTAGTGGGGAAAAAAAAAATTTTTTTTTAATATGACAAAGGCGACAGCAAGCAAAGCTCCAAATATGACCACTAAATTTATGTAATCTTTCATGCAAAATGATGTTGGCAGCAGGGTGGCTTTATTGATACTCCTGCTTCCCGTCACTGGTGGACAGTTCCTGGTTCAGGTCTCGGCTGGGGTCTTACTGTACAGTGTGTTCTACCTGTGCTTGCATGGGTTTCTCCTAAATTCTCCTGTTTCTTCAGCATCTGGAAACGTGCACATTAGGCTAATTGGTGACGAACCTGTCCATAAAAGTGAGTGTGTTGCCTTACGATGGACTGGCGACCTGTTCATGGTGTAGTGTGACCCTGACCAGGAAGAAGTAGGTATGGATGGATAGAAAACAACAAAGAGAGACAAACATTTAAAAACAGGGACTCCTCTGTCTGACATAATCAATACTTTTCTGCAGACATTCTGCATTTATGTCTCAAACACATTAAACTGTTCAATAATTACAATGCACGATGAAGTTGGAAGACTGTAATCCTTTCGGTCAACATAGCAGAGCAAAGTCTGTAGCTGTAATTGAAGAACTAAAATAACTTACGGATATCTGTGTAAAAGAAACCCCCAGCTGATTTGCTGCATGGATTTGCCCTCTATAGATCTATATTCTTTGGGATTTAACAAATTACTCTATGCTCTACAGTCTGCACGTTAGTGAACATATATTGACTGTAAGGCCAACCGCTGCAAGTTAGTCCAACACACCGGTACCCCAAATCAATAGTGTGCTTATTCACAGCATGAACTCGGGCCCACGTTGTTGTGAATACAACACACCGCACACTAAGCACTCAAATATAAACTTGAATAAATGCACCACCTGCTTTGTAAAGAAATGATTTTTGACTTCGGTTCTCCGGCAAAACTCCCTGACCAGTCTCACTTAAGGCCACGATGTCTCCATCAAGCACAAAACAATTAAAGAGAAAAGAGAGGGAGAAACTCTGTGAAGGATGCCATTGCTAAATGCTTTTTTTCAAACCAGATGGAAGTATTGTTTCCTCTGTCTCTCTGCTCCTACCACACCTCAGGTTGGCAGACGTGCACAAGCACCACCTCGGTGTAGGAGGATCAGGGAGACAATGGACATCTCCTTATCTTCGTCACAAGCTGTAGCTTGTCCTGCACTGAGGATTAAACAGAAGAGGTGCCACCAGCAGCTGAAACCAGGAAGTGAAACTGCGCACAACAGCACAGAACACACTTTGTGCTCAGTGACTTGTGACTAATCTTGCTTCTTCTGACCAAACGTGCTCTTTTTTTTCCTACATTGCCTTATCACCGTGTGGGGAGCCAGATTAAGGACACATTAATTCACAACAGGGAAGCCCTTTTAAACTCAGTTGGTGTGCTGATAAAAATCCAGAGCACTAACCTCCAAGGGAGACCGTGCATCTGAAAGAAGTTGAAACGAAAGAGTGGGAGGTTCAGAAATATGACTCAAAAGAGAAATCTTGAGCCCATGTCATGCGATCTACAAATAACCTTGACAAAGTTATAATATGTGAGTTACAATTACAGTGAGATCCAGAAATACCCGGAAAATGATAGCTTTCTGAAGTATAGAGACTATTGAGTGAAAAGAAGCTAATTCACTTGGTATGGTCCCTTCAGTTCCTGTTGGCATTTAAAAGCTGTTTGACTGCAATATGGAGCCCAAAGAGACCTCAATGCATGTAAAGCCATCATGACTCCAAAAAACAACTTAGATCTACAAGAGAGATGGCAAAATTGATGGCAAGTTTGGTACATGCTTTAAGACAAAAAGCCCGGGTTAGCTCAACAACATCAGGAGATCTGGAGGACACCTAAAGTGAACGGTGTATATACTCAAGGTCTTGGTTGACAAAAACACACCTGTTTTAACCTGTAAATGTTCAAGTTACAGTCCGAATCTGACTCCTTTCTGCAACTCAAACGCTAATTTCACCAACCTGCAAAAAACCCTCACTGAACACAAAGGCTGAACTACCAGAAAACTGTGTGTTCATTCAAAACAGACCTTTTAAAGTCTAGACTGAGGTTGTGATAAGGATCAAAATGGCTCCAAACAGGCAGAACCTGCAGCCAAACAAAAAGAAATGATAAAAAAAGAACAAGAGGGTCATGAGTTTCAGGGATCTATCTCCAAAGACTTCTAAAAAACAGTGTAGATTATATGCATGGTGAGACAAAAATGCACAACCTGATTAGTTTAAATGTTATTAGTTCATTTCACTTTCTCCAAATCTCACAGATTGCAGGTCGATCAGATTTTTTTTCTTAAACTACATTGAGCACAAATGATTATCAAAATCTCCCCAAAAAGTCTCAGTAAAATAAAACTTATTCATAAAAATATGTTTATTTTACTCTTTAGTTTGGTTCTGCCACAGGTTTCTTTTCATCAAAGGGGAATTTTTCCTTTCCACAGTCACCAGGTGCTTGCTCAGGACGGGGATTGTATCAACGAAATGTTTCAATGCAATCTGCTGGCAGTAAATATTATTTGATTAGCTTTATATTAATTGGACTAATTTGGAACGACATGAACTGTATGGTTCAAGTGCCTTGAGATAACATTTATTTTGATTTGGCGTGATATAAATAGAGCTGGATTGAATTTTGTGTGACGTTGAGTGTAGTATCTGCATGCCTAAATGAGTATAGCTCCAGTCCTCATCCATAAAGGCTTCGCCATCTGCCTTTGAAGTTTTAGGTCAAGTCGGTGGATGAAAGTGCCTCCGTGTGCATATGTGGGTTAAGGAGGCTGGCCTCGTGCCCTCTGTAATCCTGTTTAACACCTGGACAATGGGGGAACAGCTGGCTTGGTCTTCCTGTACTCTCAGCATGAAGTGGAGGAGAGGACGTTGTGCATTGCAGAAACCAAAACTAAGTAGGGCATAAGTAAACTGAACTGGTCTGGTTATCTTTGAGCGGGTTCTTTGTGCTTCTGCTGTGTCTATCCGACTCTAGTGCATTTGTCTTCCTTATATTGTATGCACCCTCCCTCCTGCAGGTTGCCGAAGGGAGCACTCCAGCCCCCGGTGCTCAATCCATCCTCCAGGCTCAATACTAGCACAGATGTTGTGGAAAGTTTAAGGGGCCCACTTGTGCTATTAGTACAGCAGCAAGGCCTGGGAGCAGCAGGGGAAGACTCCTAATCAGTTTTATTGGAGCTTGGCTATAGGGTTAACACAACAGGGTCAGACCCAGAGCCCAGCGACACTCCAGTGTTAATGTACGTGTGAGCACACGGGGGGAAAATCTGTGTCGGTCTATACCCTGGAGCTACAGCACAGATAGTAATGTCTCTCTGTCTCTTTTATGCACACATACACACACATATTGGACAGGATGAAACCTGAGTCTCAGCCGTGTGGCAGATGAGCTCCAGTCGGTTTAGATGCTGTGATCAAATGACTGCATTACTGTACTGGACCTGAAGGAGAATTTTATTTTTATACAATAGAGCGTATTTCCTTTCAGCCTGGCTGTTGAGGTTAGAAGTATTAGATTTTACAGTCAGGTATAGTAGATGGAAGAGGCGATACCTACATAAAACATGCATACAGTAACAATGTTTGGGGATAAAGTAAAATTATCCTGATAAGAGCCGCCAATTATCCTGATAAGAGCCGCCAAGTAAAATTATCCTGATAAGAGCCGCCAAATATTGTAAAAACAATATTTATGACCTTTTTGAACGAGAGTAAAACCTTTACGCTTAGGTTGGTTTGGAGCTGGTATTGTGTATTCATGCTGCTCAGTAGTCAAAGCGAAGCCGCTGGAGGAAATCTGAACCTGTGTCCCGGTGCCTGAGGACGACTCCACCCTTCTGGGCTACTTGACCCTGCATGACTGACACGGTGTGAGGTCAGCTGGTCAGACGCCAGCATGGCTGCTGGCTGATCGAGTACAGAGCCTGTCGCGGTTTCATGTTCTCCGTGCTCATGCTGAAGGTTCTTTCATATATTGAGTGGTGAACTTAACTAAACACAAGTACCGCTGTGTCTCTTGCTGTCTGGTAACAGAGGCTCAAGCAGGTTCATGATATCTGCCTCTCTAAGCACCTCTTGTGAAATAAAGGAACAGAAAAAAAGATCATTGCACTACCGGGGTTTACATTTGTGTGCTGGCTCTTTAAAGATGACCGAGCAAGGTCCAGACTTTCAGAGAGACTTTTATCTCCAACAAATCACTAAATGAGGGGGTTTCCTCCAGCTGGCATTTTGCATTTTTGGAACAAAGGCTCTCCCACTAATTTTGTGAATGTATCCCAGTTTAGCTGCTTTGTCTTTTTCTTACTTTTGCAGATTGGCCAGCTTTTGTTTCTCTCATAAAATGTTCATAATTCAGTAATTGAATGACTGGGATCACTCAGTCTCTTTTTTTTATAGCCCAGACAATCATTTTGCTTCGACAATTAGGATCAGGAGACAATGAGTGGAAGAGAAGCAGTCATTATGAGAGCTGGATCTGAGCGCTGGCCTCCTGCAAAGTAATTAGACAATAATGAATAGTTAAAATGTGATTACTTGAACAAAAAAAAAAAAAAAACAGAAAAGGACGCAGCTTTTCAATTACCGTTGTGAACCGTTATTTGTCCGTGGCATTAAGCTTCATACTATAAGCAGCGCTCTAATTGTGTTTTTAGCGACATGAATGGTTCAGACTGTTAAATAATGCATTGCTTATGGCTGTTTTAGGGCTGTGCGTGGGTCGTCTGTAGGTTCAAGCCTGTGGCTGCAAGAGGTCCAGCTGGCTGAACTAGCTGAAATGTTGCTATTTTATGTTGATATTTCTGTACATTCAGTTACACCTGTCAATTTTAACAGTGTCGCTGGTTGAGGATGTACTATAGTTTTCATAATAACCCTTTACCCTCAGTTTAAAAAACTGTGCAAGGCAGTCATGGGCTCAGGGAAACTGTCAAAACCTATAAGGTACTTGGGACATTCACAGATTGGTTATGAGATAAAGAATAAATAGATGAATACATAAAAATGTCAACAAAATCTTCACTGTGTTGTTCTTTAATATTGAGTATTATGCCAACTATTTTCTGTTTTCTGTCCATGTACCCGCATGTGAGAGGTTTTAAATAATTTTGCCTATCCCATGTGTTAGTAACTGGGTGACAGATTTTATTTTAATATTTGTCAGGTTCTGAAGTACTCGAGCTGCTTTTAAAAGCATGGTGAGATGGTTAAAAGTGATACTGCTTGTCTAAGGACTAGAAGACTGAGCTTGAAATGTTTATTTGAAGATTGTAATGGGTCACATGACACGGGTTTAGTCCATAGACTGTATGAAAACAACTGGACATAATCCTATTATATGTGTCCTGAAGCGTGTTTTTGGAGGATTTTTTTTTTGTCTCTCTGCACAGCATCATGTTGGAAGGAAATGACAACACCAACCCTGATTAATCCAAAAATCGAAAAGTGGCAGAGAGAGCAAAACCTCGAGTCTCAGTTACGGCAAGTTAGCTACTCTAGCTTGATGTAGCTCATAATAACCTTTGATGCTAACTAGATCTGATCAGATCTTTATAAACATTCTAAATTCAGATGTTACTACTAAAACAATATCCAAAACAAGAGGTGCCAGAGCTGAAACAGAGACAAGCCACCACCTTAGGCCCGGTATCCTGAATTGGCTTGGTAAGGTGCTCAGTTCTGGCCCTAGTGGCCCAGGTGACCAAGAAACATTGGCTACTGGTCCCGTTGTTGAGCTTGGAAAGGTACTGATATGGTTCTAGGTGAAGGTCACTTCACCTAAGGACCCAGTTGATCCAAGAGGAAGAAGCTAACGAGCTTGATGCAGTTTCGCTAGTGTCCTCTGGTTAGCCTGGGCTATCAGTCATTGGCTGCTGGCCTGACTGTTTACATGCTGACTCCGTAATAAAAAGATGGACTTTGGGAAACCTAACGGTGCTCATTTGGACTTCAATCAACCCATAAAAACAGGCTATGTTCTGTGTTTTTTAGGCCAAAAGTGAAATGAAAAGACTAGGAGAATCTTGTCTTAAATACCAAAATACAGCAGGTCATTTTAAGTAACAATGAATATGAAATCCTTCTGGAGACAGTATTGGCTTTTAGTTTCCAGCGGTGGTAATAACTGCTGCTAAAGCAGTATAGCTTTGTTTCAAACATTTCAACTGGCTAAAAAAAACAAAACAAAAAAGATACCTCAAGAAGGGCACTCAGATCACCAGATCAAGAAGATATGAACCCTAGAGGTTTATTCTGTCAGAGATTAAAAGATGCCCTTCTGCATTATCTTCACTTTCTTTCTACATCGACTTGCTCTCAGGCAACTTTGTGGGAGAAAGACAGAATGAGAAGTTTGCACAGGTAATCTATTTATTGGCAGTATTCTGAAAGCCTTTGAGCACAAACTGAAGGTACGATTATCGCTCCTGATTAGATCGGCACCACTACCCACACAGCACTCTGCTCCTTCAGTTGTCGTGGACGTCGTCGCCTTTGAACAACTCTGTGAACCATTCGCACAGCTGTCATTGCTTGAAATACCAAAGTGCTCTTAGGCTTCTTCACGGAAAATTGACACCTCAATGTATGGTTCAGAACATACAGAGAAGTGTAGGAAGTGGCCCATTTTCTTTCACTCATAGCCATATAGGACATTATGCTAATTTGAGGTTACACGTTGCCTTTGAAGTGCAGCACTTCCCGTCTCCAGGAAACTATTTCTGATTAACCTTTGAGATCCTGCTCACAGACATAACCATGAAATATAAAATGACCAGCACAGTTGCTTGAAACCACCTCAGTCATCCTTGCCTTCCTGTTACCCACCTGTCAGAGAATATATTGAGCATGCAATCACCACTTTGCTGCTGTTATTGCTATGCTGCTCTCAGACATCAAAGATGAAGTCATTTTTAGTTTTAGAAAGCCTGCAATTTATTTTGCCCTGGTTCCAAATTCTACATTTCTCAATGTAATGCAAGTATTTTAAGTTTTTACATGAGAACGTGAACCTGTCCAGCAGCTCATCATACAAGATCAGTGGGACAAGTTGATGAAATGTAAGGGGTGGCAAAATCTTGGTATAATGGAAAGTGGAGGCCATGAATGATTAAAAAAATGAGCATAAAGATGAGGCACCATTTATAAATATCTCCTTGGATCCAAAATGTTTTCTATACATCGGTTTTAATGTTGCATCTTTACATGCACGCCCCATGTAAACTCAAATTGAGTTTTTCCTGCAGCCTCCATGGTTACCCCTACTTATGTTTTCACATGTAGTATCTGAGTGGGATCCGTCTGGTGTGTTAGGTGGGGTCCAGCTGGTTAATTTTCTCACGTGGGGTATATGTTACTAACACAAAACAAAATTTTTCCCCCCTTCTAAGCCCATTCACTACACTTGCATCCCTCGTGGGCCCCTTATATTTAGCCCACATACGTTTCCCATTGGAGGTCCATAATACTGAAATCATATGGGAGCCAGGCCATTTACCCATTTCAAGCCCTAACCCACTTTTCATCTTGATGGGGCTTCTCTTTTCTTTGCAACATTGTAAATGTGTTTTGTTGTGACGTCCTCATTAATGTTCAATTGCTTTGAGGTCAAGGGACCATGGAGGAGGGGTCATGAAAGCCAGCGTTTCCTGGTGTTTCTTGGTGTTCAAGTGGTTCTTAGCAAAGCCTTAAGAGGTCTTTAGATTCATTAACATGCTAACTGCATACATTTTAACAAAGATGCCACCAATAATTGGAGCACGTCTCAGAAAAGCACAGCATGATCTTTGTCTTTGATCAGAGTGTACTCGATTTTATCTTTAAAGTACCAAAAGACCTTTATATTTGTCAGTCTCCACCTCCATGTTTCACTGTTGCCTAGTTGCTCTGTGGAATAAATCTGTCTTCCGTTTATCCCCAAATATTCCTTTTTTCAGGCATAAATCCAAAGTACACATGGTTTTCATGCCACCTCAAGCGTCTAGTCTTGTTTCTCTTTCGGCAAGTTGGTTTAAAGATGCTTTTATTCTTATTTATTCTCTATTCTTATTCTATTTGTATTCACAAATACTGTAAATGATGAAGCTGGTGTTCCACCGAAGTGAATAAAACTTTGCTTTTTAGACAGGGGGATTGCCTATAGTCTTCCTTAGTATCTGTTCCTCCAAACCACAGCAAGAAAATCATCACAATCTGACTCTTGGAAGTGTTCAAAATTACAGTTTGACTTCTGACAGTCACTTATGATGCTTTACATCTCACTGTTACATTGCTGCGTGGTAAGCGAAGTCCTGCTGAAAACTACAGGAACAACCATATTTTAAACCAATATAGGCAATCCTTGTATTCATGCTGATGGGCACAAATTTTGCTTCACTAGCAAGACTTTCAAGTAATATGTTGCAGCAGGGGGTTTGCTTTATGCCTGCAGCCTGATGGTGCCTTGCAGAAGGGAGGAACTGCTTAAATATAAGTAATAAATATATCTGATGGTTTATTCAAAAGAGTCGATTTGGTTAGTATATTTGAATATAATGGTATTTGTTGAATATTTCTTTTTCACTTTTTGAGTGATAAATCCTTAAATAAAGAAATTAAGGCATTTTAACACCACTTTGTGTGCGTGTGTGGGTTTGTCCTGGTTTTGTATGTGCGATAATAGAGCGTCAAGGACTGTCAGCAAATCTGAGCTTATGAAGGATCACGGTGGCAGTCGAGCCAAATTCTGGTAATATTTGTAATCCCACACCCAGACTGCAGATATCAGCACTCAGGGAACTAGGAAACGCTTTCAGAAAGGAAGGGACAAAAAAAAAAACAACGTGAAATACCGAAGAAAAGAACCCAGAAGTTAGGTGATGACGTCATCCCAAGAAGTGGACTGCAGGGGTCGGCGAAAAGGGCAGTGACCTCATCAAAGAGCAAGACCAGACAAGAGGGACTCAAAAGAAGAGTTAAGTGTTATCAGGGAGGCTGGATCTGGACCTGCTCTGACACCCTCGACTGAACTCTTATGATCCCTGAACCTCAGCGACTGGTGATGAAGAGGATGACGCATCTGTGCTCTTGGCTTTAGCCGTGGCAGCTATTCATCATTCAGATGCAGCGTTTAAGCCTCCTGTCTCTTTCTTGCCCTGTTATGGCACACTGCCAGCTGTTTGGGGGCATAAAATTGTCCATGTCAGAGGAAAATTGTTTAGGCTGCAATATGAATTATACTGGTTACAGAGGCTGTCCATCCACTGTGGAATCTTGACAAAACTTTGTGTCATTTTTCTGACTGCAGACTGATTGCAGCATACATAAAAACCCTCATGACGATATGATGGGTAATCAGCATGATCTAGGCTTCAGTGCCAATCTGCAAGAAAGGGTAATTCTGGCCAGAAAACAGTGGCCCATGCTGAATCTAAAAACAAACTCCATCCATCTGGCTCATCTCTCAGCTTTTCTGCTAGCCAGTGGTTTCTTCCCAGGAGCTTCTGCCATGGTTGCGTTTACTGTTTCACGCATTGATTACCTGTCCCCAGACAGCAAATATTGCTTGGACCTTCTGCAGTTTTTCAGGTTTGTCTTTAAATGATGGCACAAACCCAGGGCGAATGTGACTGCCAAAACTCAGCTACGTATCCACCAGACGTGACCCAAATCTACATTTTCTTTACACCTTTAGGAAATGTCTAGCCCTCGCAACATTTGGTGCAACCCATGTGACGGCCAGCTTGTGGCCCCTACGACACAGGCTCATGACCTTTGGGCATGTCTGGCCCAGATCACACTTGCCATGAACATATCTGAAACACAAGTGTCAAACATAGCTAAGTTTTGAATGCCATTATTGTCCTTGGTTAAAAATGCCACACTGTTACGCTCTCTCATATGATGCATCTTTTTTAAAACACATGGTATCAATACCAGTATCAGTATATTCTTCATTTTTATAGCCTTTTTTACTTAACACAAGCTCACTAGAGTAAATGAATATGTAGTAATAACAGTAATAAAATATGAATAACTGATGCATGTGCATAGATAAATGACTGCATCTTTGTGATCAGATCAGCTTTCTCTGATTTTAGAGAATTTAATGATTTAGCAAAGAAGATGTTTTTCATTCTGTTTACTCTTGTTTAAAGACAGATGGCACCAGCCTGGTCAGAAAAGTGAGTATCCAGGATGGGAAGTGTCCTTAGAGATCTTTAAAGCGCTTGAGGAGTCTGGAGTTGGCAATTTCTCCTAATGAGGGAAATCACAGCCAGGGAGGATTTTGTGCTGCATTTAACACCTTTTATACAGCTGAGGTGGTTTTGTTTTTATTTTATTGCTCAATAACACAGTACATCAGGTACTCTCAGTGGTTAAGTGGTAGAAGAGCACTAGCAGCTTTTCTGATTGCTTATTTTTAATCTTTATTTATTTAGAGTAGCCTCGGGTGTTGTCAGTCTACAGGTGAGTCTGTCAGAGATGAGAGATCCCAGAAATGTGACTGTGAACCCTCGCCACGTGGTTTCCGTTGAAGGACACAGAGAGGAGAGTCAGCACTATGTGCCCTGAAGTCTGCGTCATGATGAGGCCAACTCATCTCCCCTCATGATGCATCTGGCCATCATAGCGTCATTAGCAAACTTTATAATGGTGTTTGTGGGGATTTAGTCATGGGGTTACACTGGGAATAGCAGTGGGATTAGCTGGTGCTGAGTATGAGGGTGGAAGACAGTGGAGGCTGAGCTAGTGCCTTGTTGGTGATAAAGTCCATGATCTAGCAGCAGATGTGAAAAGAGAGACTGATATCAGGGAAGTTTTTGATGATGGTATCGAGTGCCAAACTGCAATCAATGAAAAGCATCCTCATATAGTTTCCATTATATCCCAGGCGGCTCGGCACTGTATAGAGAGGCGTGGAAATCTTGGAACTGTTTTCTCTATATGGAAGTTGGTTTGAATGTGCTTTAATAGCAGCTTCCCAAAACACAGAAAGTTCAGGGCAACCTGTCTTGATCCAAATCAAATAGGGACTTAACTGTCTTCAGCAAGCTTGTTGGCTATGATCTAATATCTGACTGCAGCTTTTACATGTTTTAAACCATTTTCACAAATGAAAGTGTCTTAAGGGGAAAAAAAACATCAGAAACCACGCTTGCTGTCTTTCTGACCATTAGGTTATAGACTAATATAGAAAAAATCTTTCTAGGCTTCTACAGTTCTTACAGGTTCACTTAAATAAAACAAATGTTTTGTTTTTACAAATTACTGACATTACCTGATAACAAATAATATGAAAATAATTCGGTGACAAAGAAATGTTAAATGTTTCTCTAAGTTTGCTTGTTGCTGTAAATTCGTTGCATCTTTGGATAATATCAAAGAGACCCTTGTGAAAAATGCCATCACAGCACTTCTAATTTATCATAGTAGTATTTCTGTCTCGTCCATCCTCCCTCCTCCTCATCTTTCCATCGCTCTCGTCCCCTCCGTCCCCCTCGCCCCCGTAGAGATGGGCTGGTATGGAGCTGGGAGCTAATTTGAAGCCAATCAATATTAGTCTGTGTTTCTTCCTGTGTGTCAGCCCGGTCCGATGCCCTTGTCCAACTGCAGCCGGAGAGGGAAAGCATCTGTTTGGGGAACATCGTATTCTCACCGTACATCTGTGGCACCCACTAAACGTCCATCATCCAAAAGGCTCTGTCCGAATCCAAGTGGAACCGATTTCCATGCCAAATCCAGTTGTTATTGTGTGCTGACAAATAGCCCTCTCACTAAAATGATGAACTGCGACCGTTGCATTTTAAATCCTGTTTTGGTTTTTGTCGTTTTTGGATTGAAATATTGGAGATTCGGAATGTTTTGCAGAATATTCACTCACAGATACCAAACAGCTGCTCTCATGAGCAAACAAACACACATGCAAGTGTGTCCTTCACCTGTCTCGCACGCAGCAACGCCGATGTTCACTCAATGAATCTTCACAAGTTAAGATGAGTGCCCTCAGCCCACCTCCCTCCTTCCCTCCCTCCTTCCATCCTTCACTTAAACAGCCAATGAGGGTGCTGTCTATTCATGAGCTGGAGTGGGAGCAGGCATGTGTAGGCAGCCTGCCACAGGAGGAGGTGTGTCTCCAAGAGCCAAGACTGTGTGTACGGACGAGAGAGTGCTCACACTGAGCGAGGAGGTGGTGGAGTAGAGAGTGTATGGAGGCATGCAAGTGAGAGTCAGGGGAAGGACTGACAGCAAAGAGGGAAAGAGAAGCCAGGTGCATTTTACTTAGCTGATTACTGTCTGATATTGTCACTAGAAACCCACACACAGTGACAACCTCCACTAAAATACTGTGCTGAGACACGTGTGTGTGTGTGTGCATGTGTGTGTGTCCTGCTCAGAGCGACAGAGGGGGATCTCCGAGGATACACGGATGAGAACGAGGAGCGGGGGAGCCAAGGAAGAGGAGCCCGAGTGTGCACCGCCCTGGGGGGAGCTCACACACACCGCAGACAGCGCACACACTCCAGCGGGCGCTCGGCACCGTTTCCCTGACAACTAGAATGGGCTGCAATTTGTGCACCTTGCAGAAACGAGAGGAACACTACAAACTGCTGTATGAGATTGCACAGGTAAGTAAGACTTGAGGGTGGAGGTGGAGTAGTTATAACACCAGAGTAGGTGAGAGAGTAAATCCGCGTTGGAAAGGTTTGGATTTCCCTCCAGTGAGCGAGGAGGTCAGATGTGAGACAGTACACCAGGAAGGACCTGAGCGAAGTCCGAGAAAATGCAGGACATGAGAGAAATGTGCAAAAATTAGGTATTTCCAAGCTGCCAGGCACCAAGCCTCTTTCTGTGTGTGTGTGTATGTGTGTGTGTGTGTTCTCTCCATCAAAGTGAGTGGAGCTAGTTATTTCTCCTTGTGGCAGGAGATGTGAGAGGGAAGTTCAGCTCTGGTTCCTGCGCCGGCTCCAGGGGAATTCATCACATCTCCTCTGCCTGATGCCGTCTAGGAGCAAAGCAGTTCAAAGAACAGCAAGCAAATGTGTTTCTGCTGTTTTTCCTTTGTGTTGTTTGTCAGGAGTGGACTTACCGACCCGGAGCTGATATTTTTGCTTCTTAATCAATTTCATTTTTTTTCATTTGTGTGTTTGAAAGAGTTTAGTGAGCTAAGAGGAAAGTTGTACTGTAAAAATGCACATTTAAACATCTAAACGTGACGTGGTGAATGATTAACTTGCCACATTGCACGGAGCTCGCTGGAATGTGTTGAAAGTGTCAGCAAATATTACTTTTTTCTTCTTTTTTATGTCTAAATCATTTAACATACGTCATCTTTGGCTTATTTTCCTGCAAATCAGCAGCGATGTTTTCACGGGTTTCAAACTTTAAATGCAACAATTAAAAGTGCACTTGGCGGGTTTTCTGGCAGCGGTACGGTGATGTGTGAAGCTAAATGCGAGGAAACACGTGCGTCGGGTTTTCTGCGTTGTTGAGACCGGCTCAGGTGGAGATCTGGCTTGGACTTATCCATCATTCAGTATCTTCCACTATCACAGACAGCAGCGAAACCGGATCCGGCACAACAAGGCTGAGCGTCGCTGCTGGATAGCTTCGTGATGTATCTGCTGTGATCGTGAGCCAAAGAACCATATTGCATAACGTGCATGTATCTTTAAACATTGAAGGATTGTTGGTTAATCAGTAGGAGTTAATGATGATGACGAACAGGCAGTAAGTCATCTTGTTATGGGCTCTTAAAACATTTAACAAACATGCAATCTGTCCCGTAACCTTCCATCGCTGTTGGATGCTGCCTTTATGAAGAGCTGCAATCTCCAGATCGTTTCACTGTCACGCCACACGTCCCCGTGCGTTAATGAGACGGTGGATGTCTGTGTGGAGCACGAGAAAATTATCCACATCAATTAAATCAAACTCTAGGAGGTCATGGCTTCTTTTGTATTGATGTAGTAGTAAACGGGA
>JAOWBL010000016.1:4608679-4626253 GCA_028564865.1 Zenarchopterus dispar
TGTGTGTGTGTGTGTGTGAGACAGTCGGCGGACTCCTACAGTTCTCATTATCAGCCTGAAAGAAAGTAGAGGAAGAGAGAGAGAAAGAGGACTCACCAGGCAGTAAGTGTGTCAGTGTGACTTTGTCCTGAAACTCAAAGCTGAGGGGTTTCTGCAAATCCAGGGAGACTCCTCCGCAATCCCTCAGTCTCGTTTTTCCTTTTTTTTATCAATCTTTTCATTTTCCTATTTTTCTCCTTTTCTATAACCTTCATTAGTTCCACTCTCTATGTGTCTCTCTTTTCCATTTTTACTTTGGCACACACACTTTAGATGTGCTTGCCCTGTTCAACTTCCAACGCTACGACACAATGGGACACTCCGAGCTCATTACAGCAATGAAAAAAAAGTGCTGATGAATTAGCTGAAGGAAGACTGAAGCAGGTGCGACTGAGGCAGTCCTCCTGACATTTTAACACTCACCTAAAACCTCTGAAGCTGTGAGTCTCTTACTAATTTGTGTCATGGTTAATGGTCCTTAGCGGTGTGATTTCTTCTCGAAAAAGGAATACAAGGGAGCAACTCTTTACATGCATTAATTTAATAACTTATTGTCTTCAAGACAGAAGACTGTGGCCTGGTCATTGATCACTTTATAGAGGTAAATTCTGCTTATCTTTGGTAACACAATGTTCAAAAAGGGGAACTTTCAAGGGTTTAAATGGCCATGATGATTTTTGGAATTACCCCATTTGGAGTTTTGGGCTTGTGCTGAAGCAGATGTCTTGGCAGTGCTGACTTTCGAGGGAGGGGAGATCCGGTCCGGGTACCAGATGTACTCGGGGTCATGTGATGTGCCCTCTAATTGGCTTTGGTGTTAGTTCCAGCTTGACGCATCAAGTGACAACATTTTGTTTTAGTCAAGGAACTACTTCCACGGATTTCATGTCTTTACTGGTGCTTAACATTCAAACAAGGTTAGAATATTGTAATGATGGATGCAGCTGGAGAGAAAGCTGAGGTGTCTACTCTAACGACAGGACGAGCAACTAAACTGTCAAACATTTGAACAGTTTGTCCTGCTGAAGTACATTTGTGGTTGTTGTGCATGTGTTGTTGTTTTACATTGGATCTTAAATAACAATTAGCCCACCTCTGTATGAAGCAATGCATTAATGAGCTACACAAACTCAATTACATGTATAAAAATAATATAACATGGTAGTTTGCTCAAATGTGCAGCCACTGCACAGTCACTGTTAGTCATAACATGTGAACACCCGGTACCGACAAAGAGAGAAAAATGGAGACTGTCAAAGCTAGACTTTTATTTAACCAAAAAGATGGAATAAAAATATGATTTTAAAAAATAAGCGGTTTTCAGAGAGTTAAGAAGCCATTATCTGCAGCTAAGCTAATCTGAAATTTTCAGTAAAATTGATAACTTATTAAAGATGTGGATTTATTTTATTGTGACATTTGTTTTCACAACAATTTTTTCCTTTGTACTTCGTTTCATCACAGAATGGTTTTTTTTATTGTGGAAAGAAAATGCTCTGAACTAACACCTCTTTCCTCTAGTCATCTTCCAAGTTAGAATTCGCCAGTAGGTCCGGTCCGCAGTCACCTCGAGCTCCTGGAATGAAATAGTCAGCAAAAACACACAAATGAACTTTTTTTCTTTCATTTCTGTTGTGGTCACCCTTTGGTCTTTTTATTTTCTTGTTTTTAAAGGCATTGAATGTGTTTCTGCACATGAAATGCGCTCAGAATGGATTGCATCCATTTTTGGAGGTAATGCAGTAGCTCTCCCTGTAAAACTGACATGTAATGTCAGGAACAAACTCTCATTTTAAGAAAGCACCAGCATTTCAGGGGCTAATTTGACTTTTCAGCCTGCAGGCCCGCCTGCCTGTCCCGTACATCGCTCTGGCTATCTCTGTTCACGCAGCTGCACCTTTCAGACACGACCGCTAGCTGCTCCATCCCAGCTGCCCAGCGGCCACTGAGATATTTATGACTCTCGTCAGACCATTTAAATTCAACGTTTCAGGCGTGATTTCGTGTATGTGTGTGTGTGTGTGCGTGCACACTCTCTCTCACCGCAGGGCTCCATTCAGGCTGTAGCAAATGCAATTCCATGTATTTTCCTTGTGGCTGTGTTAAATTGTCCCGCAGCCTGTGGCCAATAGAGTCTCCCGGGACCAATGTGTTTTGTGCTTTAGGTTTTAACAAAATCAGTGCTGTTTTGTCACAAAGAGCATGTGTGGAATCCCCACTGAACGAGGAGTAGATTAGTGTGGACTATGAAGGGATCTAAAGAGAAGCAAGAATCCGGTCAAAATCCTTGAACTTTTCTCTGATTATAACTCATTTCACTGTGTTTTCTAAAATCAATCAGATACTGGATGCTCAAATTTAATTACATCTATTTTTGCCTTCAATTTTATCTCTTTTTTTTTTGTTTGCTTTGTAGTGATTGTTTTTCATTGCCACAACTCACCACTACACAATCAAACAGCAAACAAGTACATATATGGGTAGACTGCATGAAGTCAAAAACCAACACGTACATCAGTACTGAACATGCACAACATGGAGAAGGTAATATTTATGTAATACCTCTCATTTTTGAGTGCATGATGCTCATCATCAAAACCAAAAGGTCTAAATCAAAGGTTTCATGAAAATGAATAGAAATCATAGTTTTGGTTTCAACTAGTCAAATATGTCTCATCTCAGGGAGATTGCAGGTGACACCAATTTGTCTGATGTAAATAAAATTAATCTACATACTTCACTGATCATTTTAAAAACAAACTATAGAAACTGTATTGTTTATAGTAAAGAAACTTATTAATACTGAAAATCACCTAAGGGCCCCATTGGGCAGCGTAGGGCTGGATTGTACCACTCTAGTCAGTGAGAGTGGTCCCACCAGAAGAAACCCGCTGCTCTGCTCCACTAAACAGTCCATTTTGGTTGTTGGGTATCAATTTACACTGTAGAGATCAAGCTAACAGGAAGTCAGAAAAAAAAAATAATGGCCAATTTTTAAAATAAAGCACTATGAGTTTACTTTGACTCATGGAGATGATGTAATGAACAGAAAGTTCTGCGGACCAAGGTTCAGGCAACTAACCTTTTTTTTTCTTGTTATTGCTCTTTTTAAATGTCCAGAAAACAGCATGATGCTGTGGTTCTTATATGAACTTGAAACTTTTGTTTAAATTTCAAAACTTTGTGCAAGTAGGAAACACACTGCATCTGAAACGCTTCTGAAGTTAAACACACGACGAAGACAGAACCCAGTGCTTCTGAAATGGGTTTGACCCAGGGGTGAGGAGAACTAGAGGAATTTAACAAGCCTTTGGTCTTTAATCAAATTACAGGGACAGTTTAACCTGATTTATACATCTGGATCAAAGTGCACCATACAGCGTAGGTGTGAACGCGACGGCGTAGGGGCCGTGAGTCCCCTATATGTGAAGTATAATTTAGGCTTTTGTTGCAACTGAACTCGGAGCTCCTAGGTCACACTAGCCGAGTCATACTGTCCTAACCCGAACATGACTGGCCCTCCCCTCTCCTGATTTCCTGAGATCCAGTCTCAGACAATCTTCACCACGATTGCAGCTTGTACATACATCATCAAGTAATCACATGAAAGGTGAAATATTATGCCTTTTTGCCATAAAATTCTTGATATTCCAAATGTGTGACAGGGATTGATAACAACACCCCAAAGATTCATCTTTACAGCTTCTTTTTTTATTCCGTATAAACTGCCCTTTTTAGATCACCAGGATGTCCACGACTGTTGCTTTAAATGCATACGAGCCACTTTTCTGTTTGTCCCTCTCCTCCATGAGAGAGCAGAAGGGAAACACAGCTACCAGCTTCAAATACTCAGCGGTTCAGATGTACATGTTTGAACTGGAATTTCAAAATAAAGCTTTTTTTTGTCTTTTTTTTTAGTGATTGTCACAAGGGAAGTCCTGCATCTACATATCATGCATGCGTCACGTACACACCTTTCTCATCAGTCATATGTATCTGTACCATGTATAAGCAAAGTAGACATCTTCAAACCGTGCCGGAGACAAGGAATTATGAACAAAGCATTCACACAAACCATCTTTTAGGAGTCAGTTATGCTTGGCCTTGATTCAGATTACACCTTCAGAAAATTACTCTCAGGTTGGAAAACATTCAGAAGTCATATTGACGTGAAGACAGGGAGAAGTGCTACATTTAGGTGTATCCTTTGTTTGCTTGAGATGGATGATTAATTGTATAAATGAACATCGCACCTATTTCACCCTGATCTTTGATCCAGTCCAGAAAGAACCTAGGTTTGGCTTGACTTGGTCTGACAGTGGATCAGTTAAGTAGAAGCATATGTGTGTAACAGTTCTGCAGCTTTAATATTATTGCAGGGTGATATCCCTTTACATGTGCAAGGTTGTGTACTTGTGTGATTACTACTGAGACAGATGCTCTGCCTCATGTCCAGCCTGGTCGAGCCCACGGAAGGGGCTAGACGGACAGTCCTTCACCCCGCCACCACCCACGGTGCACAGGGAGTGCCATGCAGAGTAGCGGAGGTTGTGGACAGACTAACACAGCCGTCACCTCCATATGGTCGAATCAGACCTGGACCGTGACTTCATTTGCAGAGACACACCGTCGCTAGCTCTCACATTGAGTTGGGTCTCTCTTTTTTTTCGGGGGCGGGATAACAGCTGAATGTGCGGTGCAGGAAATTGTAAATGCAGTTGTCACAGAACTGCAGAGAATCACTTTCATATCAGACTGAGAACAACGCAATCTCACCTCTTCTTGATGTGTTTGGGTTGTAAAATAACCTGCAAATGAAAAAGAAACGAGAAACGGCCCACTTACCAGAGAAGCATACTTACTCATCTTTTGTTCTTGTCTCCCTCAGCCTCCGGTGGGATTTTGAGCTTCGGAAAAAAGCATTGAATGATCTGACCTTTTCATATTTCTTGCATTTTTCAGCTCAGCAAGTGTTCTGCTGGGCAATGCGGGTCAGCGGCTGACCTTTTCACCTGTGAGTGTAATTCCTCATGCGCACATACACAATCGCCGTGTGCTGTTTCAAGTGGCACTTTTGTTTGGTGTGTGAGAAAAAAAATCTTTTTTTTTTTTTTTTTTTTAGTCAAACTGCAGTGAAACATAGCTATATTTTGCAGATTTGCCTGGGCAAACCATTGAAATTAATAAGTACATCGCTTTTCCTCCCTAAAATGTTAATCGAGCATTATGGAAATCAACTCTGCTGCTCAACAAAGATCATCTGGTGTCTTCCATCACGCTTACAGTTGCTCATTGGAGCACAGCGTGGTGATAATACCACATGATTTAGAGGTGCATATGGTCTTGTCGCTGGCACCACGGGCAGCATGTCTTCTGGTTGCCGGCCCAAAATGCGAACAGGAAATGGATGAATAATCAGTGTCAGCCCAAATGCATGTTCCTTGGGGAAACGGAGATCATGTCTGACAGCTACGATATAAATTCAAGCTTTTACTTGCATATTTTCTTCAGCTACTGTAGAAAGTATTAACAGTCATACATTTAGTTGGGTAAGGGTGGAAGGGCAAAAAAAAAAAAAAAAGAGGGGAAGACTGGTCCAGTGCAGGAGAGGGGGAGGTGAGGGCAACAATCGCCATCGTTTCGCTCCACCGGCCAACAATCTCCCTCTGCGTTGGCTCTGATAAGCCCGGGATGAAAGCGCTTTCACTGGGCAGTGACACCCACATCCTCCTCTTTTTTTTTACCTCCACACAGAGGATGCACATGCACACAACTGCACACTGCAAAAGCAGACGTGCATATTTGCGTTCGCTGTGTTCTTGCACCACGTGGAAGGAGAATCGTACAGAGGTCGTCCATTCATCAGTTTTACTGTGTTTTCTTCTATTGTTACGAGCGTGTAAAAATGCCATTCGGGCTCTTAGCAACTGACAAGAAGATTTATCGGCTGTTATCAACCTCCCCCTGATTTCTGCACTGACATATCACCCGAGCAGCCCTGACAAAATGATACTAGGCAGGAGAGTGAAAAGTAGAAGAGAGGAGGTGGTGAGGAGGGAGGTTGGATGAGGTAGAATGAGAGCGGTAAAGATGTTTTGAGGAAGAATTAGAAGATGATAAAAGAAGTTGCAACCAATAAAAGCTTTAAATGATGAGTTTTCACCATCGAGTCTTTTACCTCAACTTGTTCTTGGGATATTTCTCCCTTTTAACCCCTCCATCTCCTCCTCCTCCCATCGCTTATCAGTCACCAGACAGAGTTTTGACTTCGCTCCATTTCACTGCTCCTGTCTGTCTTTCTGCCTGTCTTTTCAACTCATTAGTAATACTTTATGATAAGCCTTCCTTGGATTTGATGTTGGAAAAAATATGGAAAGAAAAAGATTACATTTGATGGCAGCAAACAATTTTTTTTTTGTTTTTGTTTGATGAGGATGTCTCTTGGATGCCTTCCTAGGGAGGTTTTCCAGTCATGTCCCACTGAGAGGAGACCCCGGGGAAGACCCAGGACACAGTGGAGAGACTATGTCTCTCCACTGTGTCCTGGGATCGCCTTGGGATCCCCCCAGATGAGCTGGACGAAGTGGCTGGGGAGAGGGAAGTCTGGGCTTTCATGTTTCAGACACTGATCCTGCAACCTGACCTCAGATAAGTGGAGGAAGGTGGATGGATGGGTGAGAAGTTGCTAAAACACAACCTGAGAACTAAAAACCTCTGGCACTCATATTCTTTGCATATCTGGGACCAAGTTTAAACTATTTCATAATTTAAAAAAAACTTTCATCCTCTCCTTTATTCAAGAATTTCTTTCTTGTGCATTATAACCTAAAGCATCTTGGAGCTCTGTATACTTACAACTGATTGAATTGTCAGCTACCTTTCTTTGTGCCACTGTCAAATATATTTTGAATCTTCGGGGTGTAGCCTATCCCAGGACCAGGTGGTCTGAAGGGAGATCGGGTTACACTAGAGAGCTGGTATTGAATTCCCACTTAACCAACTCGGGTTTAGGACTCATTAGGCCCTCTCTGAGTCTGGCATCGAGTCCAGTTACAGATAGAATAACATTAAACCATCTGCATGGTAGGGGAGTGAATGCATTTAGTGGTAGGTGTAACCATAAGGCTTAAGCTTATGGGAAATACCCTCTTGTTGGTTTTTATTTTTTTTCCTCCCAAACATTGTGTTTGGAAATGTGTGACAAGCTTTCATTAAGAGGGTTTTAGGTTTGTGTTTTCATGTTTTATGATCCGATACTGGAACTAAAACCTAAACAGAATACTAGAAACTAAAGTTTAAGCTTATATGAAAAAGTATTTAACCGGAAATCATCCAAAAATATTCAGGTATTAGGAACCCAAAAGAATAGTATAAACAACAAAAAGGCCACGCAATCAAACTCCAAACACTTCTTTGTGCAGTGAAGCCTCCAAACTCAACAGGCAAATAAATCACAAAAAAAAAGCCAGAAGCTGGACTTGGCACCGCTCCCCTCCTCATCAGCATAAAGGATGACTTACAAGACCACAGGACATCTTAAATGAGCCTCCTTATGAAGCTTTGCAGTGATTCATACTGGTTTAGTATCAGACAAATGGAAATAATACAAATTATTTTAGCTGATGATGCTATCGGCATAAACACCGCGGAAACCAACAAAATCCATCACATTCTCCGGCCTTGTTACCCAGAAACTCGGACAGATCGGACACGTGGCCCATTTTGAGGATCAATGGTCTGATTTAATGACTGCTGTAATCAATCACCTGGCCACTTATCATTATCAGATGTGCCATATAAGAAGAAGATTTGATTAGCCATTCACACTCCGATAATGCAGACTTACACTCGCACATTGAAATGCTAACTATGGTGTAAAGTATTGATCGAGTCGGGCTGAATGAGGAGGGACTTGTCCAACAGCACGACTCTCACTTAACGAACCAGCTTTTAGATGAAGCCGTTTTTTTTTTTTTCTTTACTCTGTATGCTGACATCCAGTGTAAATTAGCTTTTCTTACTCACTAAAAGAACAGATCGTGATAGCGTCACGTTTTGAATAATGCTAATGTGTTAGGTACTTCCAGTGAACATAAACATGCATCAATCACGTTAAAATGAAAGTTTGGTGGGAGGAAGAGAAAATGTTAAGTCTATACTCTGGGCTTCTGTGACAAGGGGGAGAAAAGAGATTTATGCAAAAAGCAGCACATAAATCTTTCATTTTCCTGCTCCCCAGTAAAATGTTTTCACTTTCCAGGCTTCAACATTTTTGCTAATTATGCCCTCTGCTTCAAGAGCTGGCTTTTTTTTTTTTTTTTGTCTTCAACTAAATCTGTGCTCATGTGAATAACTAAAAATATTATAATACAGCATTAAACACTGGTGCCTCCCTTTTAATTGTTTCTAATTTTTTTTTAAGATGAATATTTTTTTTCTGCCTAATATCCATACTCCAAATCCATGTTTCACTGCAATTCTCAGGTTTTTTTCATGCTTCTGTGCTTCCAGCAACAACAGTCCTTGTTAATTTCCTGTTATTCAGTCAGCAGATATTCATTCCCAGTCAGTATTTTATTTCTGTTCCTCTCTCCTTCAGTATTTTCTATTTGCTATAACTTTCATATCAGTGGTAAAGCCCTGCTGACGTGTATGAACCAACAGTCTTATCATCGGTTAGACCCAGAACAACAAACACACGAGTCAGCAGGTGGCTGAGTGGGAGCTTGATAATGCTCTCTAAAAGACAGAAAAAGTGCCAAATACAACATGCTTTATAATGTTTAAAAATGTAATATTCGTGCATACTGTGAATAAATTACATTAACTTGTTCTAGGCCAAAAAAACCCCCAAAAATTGAAATATTCATCTGTTTACCCACAATGCACCTGCTTCGTCTTCTTCATGCTTGAGGGGAAACTAGATCTTTTCCCAGCGATGAGAATTAAAATTAGAAAAAGCAATGACTTATCCTGTTTTACTAAAGAAAAGTGTTAGTCGAGAGATGTGTCTTTATTTGTTTTAAATGTCATAAATGTTAGTGTATAGCTACAGATCTATGTCTAAACTAGACCCTCTTTACCGGAGCAGTCGGCTTTAATCAGCTGTGAAACTGTGTCAAACGTCATTCAGTCATTTTCTTCACTTCAGTCCCGTTCAGGGTCACAAGCATTTTAAGCAGCTGTAATGATGGGATCAAGTGTAAGCAACACTGTACTTTCTTTCTTTAAAAAATAAAAAAAAAAAAAATCTGCCATCTCAAAATAATGACATTTAACTCAACACACAAGTCTGTAGATGGTTGCACATGATGTGCAGGTATGTGTTTATCCTCTCTGCCTTAGCTGCTTGGACACGTACCACTAAAGCTACAGATGCCTAATACATTTCATTTTGTGTTCATTCATTTTCAAAACTTTTGTGTTTGATTTTTTTTTTTTTTAACTCCTTCCACATTATTCCACATGTTGGGCCCCTAGTATTGATGATGATGAAATGCTCTTCTTCCTTGGGATGAAAACCTCCCACAAAAATCAAATTACATCACTTTCACCAATTTCTTTAACATTTGGATGAAATTGCTCCAGTAGAAGTACACTTATAATATTTTTTGTCAAAGACGACTTGAAAAGCGGCAAGAACCAGTCTGTACATTAAACATCATCTCATAATCTTGACACTGATGTTAGCCGAATAAGACGATAAAGATTTCACTTCAAAATACATATAAAAGCAGTAAGAAGTCTTAGGTGTTTTTGCTACTTAATTTATCCAACTCTTTGACACATAAAAACGAAAACTTTATTTAAAAACAGCTCCACTATTTTGTGAGGTTTCAAGACTATGAAAATAATGAAATCATCAGACTGTTCATAAACAATAGAGTGATTTGCATATGAAGAAAATCCTGTACGGTCCTCATCCTTCTCCAGCAGAAGAGAAGATCTAACCCCTTTGTGAACCCAGCCATCTGGATGAATTATGTGGGTCTAATCTGTGACCCCCGAGAGCCTAATTCAAACTCATTGCCATTGTGTGTCGCGGGGCTCGAGTACGGAGCGCGCTTTTGTTAAACTCAGCTCGCTGGCTGTTGTTTTAATGGCAGATGAGAGATTAATGGCGATATAATGACGGCAGGGAGGACACAGCTCAACAATGGAATCATGTCGACGCTCAGGCCAATTACATTAGTCAGTCAAGGCAACTATCTGCACGAATGCACATAAACACAATTACGCATGCATAAAATGTACATTAAAAATGTGCAGATAATCCCCCGACACGGACACGCTTTCGTACGCGCAGAAGTAAAAATGAAAGTGGAAGTCATTGATTTCTCATTGAAGAAGTTTTGCAGTCATCAAGCATTAATGTGAGGAAAACAAACCGAGCTAATTCTCAACCCACAAGCCCCCCTGTTGTGACAAAAGGAGCCTAATTTATGCACGGGTGACATGATGTGCGAGGAATAAGAGCGTGGCAGTGGGGCCGGATGCCCACTTTTGGATTGCGGTAATTGTGATTTGGTTGCTAGGATGTTGAGGGTAATGAATGTCTTGTTGATGCAGTTTGTCATAACCCGTGCCATCAGTGGCTGCTTGAAGACACAGAGCCTATTAGTTAGATGCAGCCGCATGATGTACAAGCCCACCAGGCAGGAGGCATTACTCATTTTATGAAGGAAAATGAAGAAAACCACCAGGCTACAGTAGATTTATCAACAAGATTGTGGACTGCACAAGAACGGCCCTTCACTTTTGCCACGTTATCACACAGGAGGAAGATTATCAGCGCATCTGTCTTGTGACAAAAACAAAATTCTCACTGTAAATCCAAAAAATGTGGAACTACAAGACGGATGCATTCCAAGGCTGTAATAGTGGGAAACATCTGTATTCATGAAGACTAATTGAAAGGAAGGCCGCCTTGCATGCAGAAGTGGCACAAAGAGCAGGAAATAGGATGGTTCCTAATGCTTTCACTGACAGATGATAACCTTTGATTTCCCCCCACTTACATCAGAAATGGCTGCTTGGAATGACAATCACGAGTCAACAGCCTCTGATGTCTTTGTGCATGTTTCTACTGTCTGCGTTGAAACCAGGGAAGGAAAAGACAGAAATACACAGAGATGTCTTTGTCTGTTTATCGATGAGCTCTGGTGGCAGAATAAATTTTACCAACTGAAGTAAACTGACTCATGTACAATAGCGGTGGTCAGAAAACATTACAAGATAAGAAAAAAATCAGAATCTAGAGGAAAACTTGAAAAAAAAAGTGTTAAGTTGAGCTTTCATCAAACAGACTATGGAAAAATGCCTTAAACATAGAAAATAACTGAGTGTGAAACCTTTGAACATGGAAAAAAAAACAAGAAGCAGACAAAAATTATGGCAAACATATGCTGCAGTTTAGTCTTTGGATACATTAAATCTTTGTACTAGCTGTGTGCAGAAAACAACTCTAAAGGCCTTCAATAGTTTCTAAAAAGCATTTACCTGTTAACAACTATATATATATATATATATATATATATATATATATATATATATATATATATATATATATATATATATATATATATAGTTATAAATTTATGCACATCTAGGGCATCTATATACAGTCTCAATTTGCACATGAACTCGTTTCAGTTTGCCAGACTCCTGCATGATTCTTAAAAAAAGATTAGTTTTAAAGCTACTTTATCAAGCAAAACCATTTCTGACCACATGGTGGCAGCATTTCACAAAAAGGTTAATTTGTTAGTCCTTCTTGTAAGAAAACCACAGGATGTATAATTACAGGACAAACATGTCGTGACATCACTCATAAGCTTTCTGAAGAGTGTTTTTGAAGCCGCCTCTTTTCTCATTTGGTGCAGCACCATGTCACAAATGGACAGAACGAACACCCCCCGGGAAGCCATCTGGAACACACCCACCTTGTGTCAGTCACAGTTAGGGATTTTTTCTGACTGTGTGTTATTTAAGCAACCAAAACCAGCACTGTCAGAATCGAAATGGGAGCTAGCAGAGCTCTGTTGGGACCCCTTTCACTCAGAAAGGACAATAGTTAAAGAGGGCTGACTCACTTATGAAGTTTACCCTTAGTGGTCACCTGATGAACTGCTTTGTTTTGATACTTTCTTGCATGGATTTAACCTGGATGTTAGAATGTTGGCACTTAAATTGACAAGACATGGGAATATTTTTATTTTAATTTATTTATATTACACACACGCATACATATTTCATATGTAACTTTTATTGATTAACCTACCCTAGTAGTACCTCTTAGTTTTCCAGTGAAACTGTCAGTAAATCTGAATAAATCTGTGTCCTATTCCTGTGTCAGAGTCTCCATAGTAAAGTGACACATAGTCTGGTTTGTTTGGGTGCAACTGCAAAGCCTCTTTTCAGGTAGAGTGTACAGCTCAGTGGTTTGGATATTTAACGTTTTCCCTCCGCTGAGTCATTAATTTGTCTGCAATTTCTGGTCAGAGGTGTTGATTTTTGCTTCAGGTTAAAATTCCTGCAGGTCTGTCTTCAGAGCATTAAATAATTGATTAACACTGAATTATGATAAAAGGGACAAACAAAACTGCACAAATGCACGGACTTTTAAGATGACAGATGAACCATTGAATTTCTGACAGTCGTGAGACAATCTGATGTTTACCCAACATCAACCAAAACCTTTCAAACTGGTTACAACATGAGCACCTGATGGCATTTAAACAGTTTCTGCACGATTTCAGCTGAGACGTGATCACAAAAAGAATCAGGAGGATTATACCGCCAATTTAATCCAAAACTGAGAACATTGGGCGCTCAGAAAGAGTTACAGAAACTAGAAGAGGTGTTTAATTTTTACTTTACACAGTTAACGGCGCTCGATCAGCTGCAGAGCAGCAAAGTCAATCTCGCTGAAGGACACTTCAGCAGTGCACATCTTTCATGAGAAGCTCGAATGCAGGATAACCAGCTGAAGGACAGTACACCAGCCTCATAGTTTAAGAGAGTATAATTGCAGACACGTGGGAGGAACTGGTTTCCGCTTTTTTGCTACGGTACCTCTAAAAGCGTGCCACTTTTCAGTTGAAAGTCCTCAGAATTGTATTTTTACTCCCTACTGGCTAAAGCTAAAGCAAGCCAGCTCTGTGAAGAGCGATTTCATCGAGGAAACGCACTAATCTGCCGCACACAGACACCGCGAGACGTAGAAGGGATTGACCCAAGCGGGTCTACTTAACATCTATCCCGACAGCAGCTGTTAAATCCATGTTTCATGTTGTCATGCTGACTTCCTCATGCAGAACTAATTGGTTGTTTTCGCCTGTTGTGCCGAAGCTGATGTCTGCCAAAAAAATAAAGAAAGAAAGGAGTGAAACTCAAGGACAATCTCAGCAACTTGAGTACGCACTCCCAGGCGTGGACACAGATGCAATCGCGGATGAAGATGAGGACAGGTGGGAAGAGAGGGGCTAAATTTCAACCAGTAAGGGTGCTAATAAGAGCAATGAGCGAAATCACCTTGAACTCGTTGCCATAGCTAATCATACACACAAACACCAGCTATGCACACACAGCAATACAAATCCTCCCCTTTCCGCGCTCTCCTCGTCTGATTTGCATTTCGGTTAACGCTCTAATTGCCTCTCATTAAATACCTTGTCACTTTGATTAATTGGTGTGATACAGAAATGTAAAAGAGCAGAGGATGATAATGCACAGCGAGCTGTTGATGCTTGGTCAAGCCCGGCTTAAAATGCACAACAGTGGTGAAATATCATTAATTCATTAAAAAAAATAAAGTTGAATCAGGAATTTTAATGTTCCAGCAGTGATAAGAAGTTTAAAAATGTAAGAAGCTAGTTTTCATATTTTGCAGTTCTCCGCTCTAATGAAGTTCATGGCTACCATCACTTAGCTTCTTTTTCTGGCTCAAGGCCAGCAGCCTCAAATTAAAAGATTTTTTTTTTTTTTTTTCAGCTTCGGAAAAGTTGTCAGTCCCTGTTTTTTTAGCAGGTGTAATTGCGTTCAAAAAATCCTGCACATGCTTTCATTGTCAGAAGGCGACACTTCTTCTTCGTCTAACTATAACTTAAAATGAGTCCAAGAGCCAGCTACTCCAGAGCGTCATCCTTCTCAGCTGGAAACGGGAGCTAATTGCAGTAAATTATATAATGTTCCATTTCTTTTGAAAGGGCAGGTGCAATAATTGTACAGCGAAAATGAAACATTGAAGTCTTTTTTTTCTGACTTCAAAGCACTTGCACTTTGAAAGCTATTGGGACTTTACTTGAGTTGATGAGTTGTTTTATATGGGAAACTGCTTCATAACATTTCCTTCACACGCAGAAGGTTTCTTACTCTAAATTCTGAACTAATGAGTACTATTACTGATTCCAGCTTCTTGGTTGTATTCAATCTTTCTTTTTTTTTTACTCTTTTCTAAATGAGTTGCCTACATCATGTTGTAAAAGAGACCCAGATCCAGTTTACACTGGTTACCAGCTAGAAAACAACATGTGATATTGATGGGCTTGGCTACCGACCTGGAAACAGTTTGGCAACGAAACAAACAAACTGGCGTTGTTTTCTGTGAGTGAAGCCAGGTAAAATGAATGCAGGTGAGGTAAGAAGTGTAGCACATGGACTTATCTGAGCACACCATATTCTTGAAGTTGTGAAAGACACAACAGAAGATATTATCCAAGCCACTGCTGGAGGTCAGCAAAGGATTGGGCATTCTTTGAAGTGGAGAAGAAAAAGGAGACTCTGTCCACCTGAGTTTTCGCCACTCGCCACAGTTGCATTTTAGGCGACATCTAAGTCTCATGATGGGGGAAAATCCAATCTGTCTGCTCAGACAAAAGACCTAAATGGATGTATCTGATTCATGTCTGAGTTATTTCTACACGTGACCTAAAACTGATCTGAGAATAACCCCATGCATGCACTTTTTTTTTTTTCTTGCTGCTTACACGTCCTCCAGTTATATCCGATCTGTGCCACGCAGGACAGAAAAATATTGGAATTGGGTCACTTGAACCCTGCAGGGTAAATGCAGCTTTAGAGTCAGTGGTACAAGGTGAGAAAGGAAGGAACTATAATATTGCACGCTCTGCTGGGTATTGTAAAATTTGAACTCCAGGAAAATAATATATAAATAAGTCATGAAAGACACCTTCCACAAAAACTTTAAAGGTGAGAAGCTTGATTACTTCCTTAACTGACCCTTCACAGCTTGTGCTATTTTGGGCTAGCTCTATTATTTTTGAAGTACAAACAAAGAGTGTAATAAAAGGTGCATTTCAGTCCCCGCTGATTTTTTTTTCTGCTACTTTTCCCAGGTTACTTGTCACAAAACAATATATCTACCTGCTATCTATTCTGCTCCAGGTTTGATCCAGCTGTCAGAGCATATAGACCACCAGTTGCACAACCTGCCACTCAATAGTATGAAAACATGATCGCCGTTCCCTTTGTTGGACTCTATATCGCGTGTCAGAGACTTTTATTATTGAAATGAGACATTTGACAGTAAGCCCTCATGAATCATCTCAATGCAGCCGAAGGAGGAAGGGAAATGAGATTTGGCAGATTACTGGGACCCACCACCTGCGCATCCTCGCTCCTCACAATATCCCTATTTCTATAAATGTAAAAGCACTCTTTCTTCTATTGCGCTGAAGTTCACAAAAATCATAATGTGGAGGAGTGGGGTGAAAATAAAGATGGAGGTGCTGAGCGCTGCGTCTCCTTGGGGCAGAGGAGGTCAGTGCTGAATAGAGGAGGGGTCTCTCCGTGGCAGCTTATTGTTTCATGATCCATGGTCAGCCTTTTCAGCATTGTCAGAAAAACCTGCTTTATTCACACGACCACATTGTTCAGTTTTAAGTCTGTCTAGGGATGATGTAAGGCTTACGCTATACATGAACGTGTGTGTGTGTGTGTGTGTGCGCGCGCGTCCATTTGCTCACAATGCCACCAGGTCTGTCAGATTTGGCTGTGAAGCTTAGCGGTTTGCTCTTATCTCACTTCAGAAAACACACCTATTCACAGATACACACTGAGACACACAACCACACACACGGCACTTATTCTTATCTCTGGGATTTTCTTATCGCTCTTGTTTGAACTGAAGAGTGGAAGCAACATTTAGCCATCTTAACGATTCACTGATAAAAAACCTTGACACATTTAAAGGTTGACACGAGCAGTGTGCCCTATTGAATGTATTGAAAGCTTCAAGCCAGGCTCTGATGGGCTTGAGGGACAGTGAGAGCCAATCTTCACACCTCTGACAGCCATCTCCATGAGTCGTGTTTCCATCATCCCTGGATTTGCTCAAAACCCAAGTATTGCAAATAAAAACCTGTAATGGAAACAGATTCACTCCGAAAAAACTCCCAAAAGTCCCAAAAACCTTTTTACGATTTCACGAGGTGTCAATACTCCATGTCATTGCAAAAAATGTAATGGAAACACTTTTTGCACATTTGCACGTCTCTGACAGTGCTGAATGTGACAAAGCCTGTCAATCTAAAGTCATCCAAATCTAGTTTCTAGCTGTTTTTGTGGCCTCATTAATACAATATAGTTGTGTTATAACACGACTTAATCATTAATGCATTGCTGCATTGCATAAGGGCTTCGTCTCTGAATAATCATTTGAATGATCATCTGCTGCCATCATCCTCAGACTATTTTCTCAACAGCAGTAGTGACAATTGGAATAATTTGTCGCAGACTTAAGATGTTTTTCAAAGTTGAGATTTTCTTTTTCATTTTGAAGAGAAGTCTCGCAGGGCAAGATACGGAAAGTTATGAAGATACAGAAATGGAAATGCCAACCACCTGCAGCATATCCAGAGTTTTGCTTTTCTTTTGCGAGTAATGGAATCCACGTGTAATGGAAATGTGACTATGCTCCTCATAAGCTTGGATTGTGTCAATTAACCTGACACAATCTCAGAAGTGCTAAAATGTGCAGTTTTTTGAATCACCACTAGAGGGAGACTTGAAAAGTGGTTATGTTGAATGCTACGTCTAAATTTGTAGTTTTCTTTTCCGTAGCTTGCCTTCACATGGCAGTTGTACAGGGAGTGAATGTTTATGTACTTTATCAGGTAAAAATATATAAAGTCACAAATGAATGCAGTAAGAGTGTGGCTTTTTGACTTACAGCCGTCAATGCCGTTAATGGCTAGCTGTTAGCTACTTAGTGTTTATCATTTTCTGTGACTTTGAGGTGTGACTAAAAAGCTAAGAGAGTTCATTGTCCTTATTTTAAATACATAGCTTGCTGTTAATAGCACTAAATCAGCTCTGAGTTGGCCATGAACAGTCAAACGGCGTGTGGACTTTGTCTGGGGCCAAAGATTAGCTAAGCAGCCAAAAGGAGCCTCAAACTCATCTACTGCTTCCTTTTTTGTCAGAACATCCCAGGACTGTTCCAGGTTGATAAACCAGACTACTAATGAATGGGTACCCGATTGCCTCGCCCGCTGCATGCTGCTCAGTTGACTT
>JAOWBL010000016.1:4626353-4639554 GCA_028564865.1 Zenarchopterus dispar
GACTTGATTCTTCTGACTACAGCTCATGTTCTTTTATGTAAGAATATAGAAACAATTTGAAATCTATCACGATAAATACAAAGAGATAAAGATAAATAATGAGAGTAACAGCAAATAACCCCCTCAGCTTTGCGCAAACATAAAGCATAAATATTGCTGGCTATTCTAGTCTTGTGCAGCATTAATTAAGATTCTTACCATCAGCAAAACCTTTGTCATTGATTTTTTTCCCCCCTCGTGTAATGATGTCAGCAACTTGTCATAATTGCATTTATCCCAACAGTAAAACAATGTACCATTAGTGTGGCAGCTTTGTCTTATATAATTGGAATATTACTGCACAAACATGCAAACTCTTCTAGGAAAATAATCATCATAAGACACAGCCCCAAAGCAGCCATTTTATTTAAATGTAACGGTTTTTGGATACAGTACTCCACTGCGCTCACTGACACACAAAGTTGAAACTTGTAAATAAGTACAACATGGTCATTTTTCTGAAATGCAGTACAGCATCTAGAACCTCGACCTTTACGAAAGAGTGTTTGGACAGACAAGAGACTTTGGCTTAAGACTACAGGGAACCATTTTTATTGGCAATGATAACCTTTAACTTGAGCGGTATATGAAGGCTCTGCTATATTGTTGGTTCATTATAGCTGTCCCTATGGGCTGCCGTGACCTCAGACTATTTTTAGTGTTCCTATGGAAGTTTCATGGGCGAGATCAGGTGATGTAAGGAGGTGATATTGTGTCTTTGTCATCTTAGTCACAAGAGCACCGTGGAGTAATGAGAAAGGGGTCTTGTAATCAAAATGGAATTACGGCTTGATATTGATGGAAACCACACACCTCTACATCTCAGCGCATGTACTGCGCTTGCATATTAGCACCTACGCATGCTATGCAAGGCAAACACATACAGATATATGTGTAGCTGATTCAATTAAAAAAGCAGCTCCCACAAGGAAACAATCTTTGTGTAAACAATAATACATCAATGACAAACAAAACAGGTAATAAAATCATCTAATAGAAGAAACAAAAATATTTTTGAAGTGCATGGAAAATCTTTCTTTATGTATCTCACTCGGGATTAAAAAATAAGCAAAAGAATGATTAATAGACACTGAATAAACTTCTTGAATCAAATCCTTTTTTGCACATCATGACTGAGTCGAACCTTCACAACCCCCATTTGTATTTTAATGATCGTTTAATGCTGTACTGTTCACGATGAACAAAATGGCCTATTTCAGAAACGCCCTCGCACAGCTAAGTATATAAAACTGACATGTTCTGAGCCATTATCCTTGGTCTTTGTCACATCTGCTGGCTATTAATCAGCTCCCAGTTACCTCATCAGCAGCCAAATTGCATAGAAGCAACAGCAGGTAAACACGAACACAGGTGTAATCTCTACGACTGCTTGCCGACCAGAGCGTTCCCACTGATTGGAGATTAATATGTCCATCTGGCGCTCACTGCAACCCGGAAGGGCCAAAGAACTTTCTCTGTGCTGTTTTTTAACGACGGGATCATTAATTTAGCCGGCATGAACGTGAGGCTGTTTGTGATGGAAACAGAGCAGCAGCAGAGGTGAGCTGCCACTATGCAGGCGTGTGCCGACGGGCAACTGTCTCATCTCCTCCCAGCCCGAAACCATCGATTAAATTAGACCCGTATGAATCAACCAGTTGTTCAATACTGATAACCATGATGCTTTCCAAAGATGCGATGTATAATTGGCTACTCCCGAGCACCTCCCGGAGCACTTCATTACCTTTTCATGTTTCAAAGTTGTTTGACCAATAATGATGCAAACACTCGACATGCATGTCCACATTTTTAAGCCCCTGCCAAACAGTTTGGCACTTGCAGGCATCTGAAATCAATGCAAATAATCATTTTGAGAGTGTAACAGGCTGAAAATGAGCGTTAGCAAAAGCTTAGGCACAGAAAAAAGAGCAAGTAATTGGCTGGAACAAAGTGCCAATGTGTCAGGGACAGATAAATATGCCGATAGATTTACATGTTTTTACACTGAAAGCAGTGAGAACGACTTACATCAACATGTCTGTTCTTACTTGATTCCTGTGTGGCACGGCTTTTTGTGGGTCTAGAGCACGAAGGAGGAGTTGGTGGTTTAAACTTGTTTTGCAAGTTGTGCAAGGTCAACTTAATGATGCTTCTGCTCTCTTTGTCGAAAATGGAATATTGAGGCAAACCAGAATGCGATAAAATGTGCCCATTAAAATATGCTTTTAAGTTTTCTTTTTCTCTCCTTCAGCAAATGCTGAAATCTGACTCATTTTAAATTTTCCAGTAGCCTGAAGGATGGCATATTTTTAAATAACTGGTCAACAGTCAGGATGTCTCACCCTGCAGAGAAAATGTACCTGGAAGATTTAAAACAAAAACAAAAGATAAAATGTGATGCACTCTTCATAGAGAATTACAGCCAAAGTGCCCTTTATGAGGCACTTGCTTCATAGCTGCTTCATGTGCAGCTATTCACCATCTAACCATGGGACTTTTAATGGTACTGTAAGGTTTCCAAATCCGAATGTGAAATAAGTTGCTTTCGTAACCGCCATACTTGACTTTCAATGCATCTGTCAGGTGTCCTTCAACTTTCTAATGATCTTCATAAGAAGAAATGCAAAAGATCACAGTCCTTGTTGTGTTACCCCAGGTGAACGGCCGTGACTTCTCCAAAGCTGAACATGACGAGGCAGTGGTGGAGGCCATCAGACGGGACCCCATCGTCGTCCAGGTTCTGCGACGAACCCCCGCCCGAGCCTCGGCTGCAGTCGTCCATAACCACAGCGGGTCACCGCAGGATGTGTGTGTGGTTGATGTTTGCACGCAAACAGACATCACCTTTGAACACATCATGGCACTGGCCAAGCTTCGGCCCGCTACCCCACCGGTCCCGGACATCTGTCCGTTCCTGCTGTCTGACAGGTGAGGAAGAATCACTTACTGTGTGACTACAGAAAACTTCCAGTACTCTATCAGTATCTACTGAGTGTTGACACCGTATAGTAAGATTATACAGGTAGACTGGAATTTCCTCTAAATGTTGTGAACCAACATTGCATCAGCTGGATTTCAAGCTTTCCCAAGGTTACCCCACTGTTCTTCTTTTCGCAGTATCTATTAAGCAGCCATATCACAGCCAGGAACCCCTGGCTAAGCTAAGCTCTGTATTGTCATTATGCACAACCAAACTGGGTTGCAATAATTGCTTCTGTGTGCTTCATCCATTTTCTTTAATGGGGACTTTTGCGCTGCGATTAAAAGCCAATGGGCTGATAGAGCTCACATCCTGATGCTGCATCCATTCTTTGGCTATTTGTAGGGCTTTCCTGGGCAGCAAATGAAATCAGTTTGTCTCATAAAACCGCCAGTCTGCCAGCACTGGTCAGTGATTATAGAGAGGCAGTCCTAGTGACAATTTACAGAGGTCATGGCTATAATGAGGACAATGAGTGACATGTTTGAGATTTTCTTGCAAAATGAGAGCCATTGTTAAGACCTTGCAGTAGCTGGCTCACAAAATGTGTTCAAGGTATGAACAGGAAGTCATCTAATCTGGCAGGGAATGGCGCTATAAAAGAGAGATGAGGACACCTGCAAATTGGGATGTGCAGCACTTCAATTACCAATAACATGGTGTAACTGATTTTATGTTAATCTCTTTTCTCTGTAGCTGTAACTCCATCCAAACCATGGAGCATGAGTTTTATGAATGTCCAGAGTACCTGTCTAATACCCCAGCAGAGCTGGAGAGGACTGAAGAGTATGAGTATGAGGTACGGCTATTAAATCATAAATGTACTGTGTTGTGGATGTTTTTTGTCCCCTTCATCAGTGGATCAAACCCTCCAGGCTGGCATGAAACTTCAGACTTCCCTTTCATAGTCAAACCCTGCAGCACCATTAAATCTGGACAACAAAAAACCCCAAACAGCTCATTCACACTGTGGACTGGATCTCCTTTGTGGCAGATGCATCATACTCGCCAGCCAGTGTACCTCCAGGTCCAACCAGGTGACAGTGATGGGTGATATTCGCTGCTGTCAGTGATCCTCCCAGGTTTAATAGGCACTCCTTGGTTCAGTAAACTGCATTGTGGGTCATTAGGATCCCCACGCTGCCAGCTGGGGCCTCATACCTTACAGCATCATCTGTATGAAAGGGGCTCCTGTGTGGGACAGGGGTGGGGTGGGGCAGAGCTGAGGGCTCGTGTGTGCTACTAACAGCAGTATCAGAGCAAGTTTAGATCCAGGGAATAAACACACACGCATGCACACACACATATCTTCACCCCCACCTGCCAGACATACACTCACCAAATCAGCCGTCCTCCCCTTTCCCTGTCCATCCATGTGTATCTAACTGAAACAAGAATGGCTTTCCTCTTGGATGAAGCAGAATAGGGCCGCCGTTCCCAGGAACATTACTTCTGATTGACAGGTTTAGCTTTACTTCAAACTGATTGCCCCCATGGGAATTCCTGTTGTCATAACACTGCTGCTACTCTTGCCAAATCTACCAGAACTTCAATACTTCCAGGTAGCAGGAGAGTTTAACTTGCAGCATGGATGGTTTGATTGCTATAGAGTGAAAGAGCAGCGTTGCAGCAGGTAACTCCACTTACAATCTCAATCCCTAGAGTTTAGATATATCACTCCTTTCTTGTTGGATAATGGTCGATTTTGATGAATGCTTTGTTTGATCATTAAGTTGAACTTTGCTGCTGATGAAGTGGCAGCAGGGCACCACGCAGCAGATAGTTACGAGTCGCTTTATTGTCTTAATTATAGATTATAAACAGGTGCCAAACTCTGGATTCTTTTAATCTCCCACATCAAAAACAGGGAACAAATGCTGGTATTCCAGGAGTCTTCCTGAGTGTGAAATGGTGAATTAAAACACTCAGTACTGCTTGCCGTGTCTTCACCCTGAAGGCAGAGATTCAAAGCTCAGGCTTTGGATCCACAATCTCACCACAGATGACATTATGGAGCCTAATTTGTCACAGGATCCTGTAAACAGAAAAATGCCTTGTGCTGAGCTTGTCAGCTCCCATGTTCCCATGGGTGTCGCTTTCATTTTAAAATGGTTTGGGGAAGCATTAAGCTGGGGATCTGGAGTTCCCACAGGAAATATTGGCCATCCAATTATTTATTGACTGGGTTCTTTGGGGATTCTTTCTGGTGAAAGTGTCTTCAATTGTGAAATTGTGAAATCACTTCATACTGCTTGAAAATATGAATTCTCATGTAGATTAACTGTTGTCATTAAAGGAGACACATTCTGAACTGTAAGTAATAATAATAATAATAAAACAGTTTCATGAGGTCTAAGTGAAATTGCTGTAGTTTATGCTTTGGGGAACTTCTTTTTATTTATTTTTTAATCTATAGAAGTCAGTTTCAACTTCATTTGAAGAAATAGTTGATTATATTTAGTGTAATTTACTTATATACTTATATCAAAACATGTACATTCAAAACATATCAAGCACATGTGTTTTTGGATGATTTATATAAATTAACGGTATTTTGGCGATGGTGCTGCAGCTGACTTAAAACAAGAATACAAGACATTTGTGCCATGAACGACATAAGATACACTTTAACACCTCAAAGTTTGGTGTAATAAACTATAGTGAGAAGCTCTAAATGTCATCCTGAAAAGTGGATTACATTTTGTCGTTGTGATGCAAGACTGGATCAGTGAGAGGATTTTTAACTTATGAACCTTTTGTAGTGTGTGTGCACTAACAGAGAAAACTGATATCTCAAATCTTTCATTCACTGGTTGTATGACCTTATAATTCAAATATCTAGACAGTAAATCTGTAAATTAAGGAAACCCGTTAAATGAATAGATCAAAAATGATCTGAGCTTGCCAGACGCATTGTTGCACCCACACGTTCTTTCTTTTTTTTTCTTTTCAAAGTAAAAGTTGTCTTCTTCTTTGATGTGTTTATTGTGGGCTACAAATGCACAATAATACAGCTGCAAAAACAGGCTGGTGGATGCTATTAAACACAAATATGATGAAAATAAAATCTTCAAACAGCGAGCACGTCATCGCAAATTACCAAGCTTTACCTGAACGACTGAATTATCATCATTACGCCCTAAAGATGGTTTTTCCTATCAGATGAAAGAATCTCATCATCTGTAATGAGGAAACAATGAGCCAGTGAACATTATGTTTTGCAGTAATTACTTTTGGATGAAACATGAGGTAACACCTAAGTGCATGCCAGACGAAAATGCTTCTACCAGATGTTTAACGTGCTCCTAAAAGACTTTCTAACACCACTTATTGGCAATATGTCCTTATTCCTTTTATACACATTCCCATTAGAACTGGGAAGTCGAATGCCGCAAAGATAAATTCCTTCCATTTTAGCCAGATGAAATGAGTTTTGCGGTCTTTGCTGTGCAGAGATTATGATCCAATCATCACTAATCAAGCCATAGATTCCAGTAATCTACCAAAAATCTAGCAAACCACCCAGTGTGCACTGACATCTAATCTCATTTGCGTGCTGCTGTTGTTTGTTTGTACAAATCAGCCAGTGCGCTAAACTGTTGAGGAGCTGTAAGAAAAGCAAATGGTGTTAAAATATCACAAACCTCTAACATCCAACCCAACCTTTGAAGGTCAGGCCTGTTTGCACATGGGGTTAAATGCCACAGAAATTAATTTCTTCCCCTGTCAATCTCTGCTATCGTGCTTTTCCATGACAGAAAAACAGGAGGGGGTTGGGTTTAATCCTTGTACCCCCCCTCCTCCCACCACCCTCAGCATCTTTTTACCCCTCACCTACCCCACACCATTCCTTTCCTATCGTCAAGGCAATGAAAAGGATTTTGACTGTGTGAGGTTAATAAAGATTACCCCCAGAGTTATCTTAATGTGATTACCTTTGTACACCGCGGAGATCAAAAGGAACCAATGGTGAGTGGGAGTAAATTCAGAGAAATTTCCTGTGTGTGGGAGCGAGGGGGGGCTTACTGTGGACATTAAAGACAACCAGCCCTGAATGATTCGAGACATGCTGAGTTCAGTTTGATATGTACAAGCTTGTAAAAATGTCATGATGGAGCTACGTTTGTCTCTGTATGCTGCTATATATGTCCCCTTTTACTTCTACTTACAAAATCAGCTTTGTGATATTATATGTTTCTATTTGCCTACTGTCCTTGGTTGGGTTTTTTTGACCTCTACAACTTGGAAACCCACCCTAAGACTTTAAGACTAATCAGAATTATTTTATGTTCCACACAAAAGGGGAAACATCTGGCTTGCTAGACTGACACAGCAGAAATGAATAAAGCACAGCAGAATCAGAATAAATGTAAAATAACAGTACTTAGCCTAATATGTCAGTATGAGCTAAAATATTAAGTTTAAACTATAATAAATAGACTTAAGCAAAAATGCTGTGTAACTGACTGCCAGTCTTCTTCATTGCTCCATTTGGGTGATGTCACAGAAGGTTTGTACGGTACATGGTTCTACACAAGTAAAATCTATTTTTAGTTAGTTTTTTTTTAAATGAGAAATGAAATAAAAATTGTTGGTTGCAGTCATGTTTAAACAACTACAAAATTCCATATTTACTTTTCAAGCAACTGGATGTATGAACAAATTCTTGTGAGCTGTGTTCACCCTGTCAAAAACTGGTAAAAGCCTCAACCTGTCACTCAGTGGAGTCTCAACCTAAAGCTAAAGGGTTGAAACATGGGGATCCAACAGGAAAATAATCCCAAAAGCACATCAGATATGGTTATGGAACATACACTGTAAAATTACTGGACAAACCCTCTGTGATATCACCTAGATATTTCCTGAGGAGCAGCTTTGAAGGCAGCTGCACTTACCTTATACCAATCCCAATTAGTCATTTTAGCTTGACTAACTTTCATGAAATGTGATGTGAAATCGAGATATGGAGACCAAAATATATTTACATCTTCTGCAAAGTTGCACAACACAAAAATTAGTGGGGATTGACTGACTTTTGGAGGCAGCCCCCAGAAGTCAGTCGAGGAAGTGCAATCTTTCCTATTTACTGGATGGATACGACCCAGAAGTTAAACTGTTTGTTCTTGTTATGAAATGGGTAAAATAGGTTAAAGTTAGTCTTTGAGAAAGGTATTTCCAGTGTCCAGTGCTCATCAGTTGGATCCGTGCCAAGATATTAACAACTTTAAATGACCCTAGAAGACAAGAATCCTCATCTTATCAACCAGCAGCATGTCAGTGGCAACAAAAGCACCAAGAGAAGGTGCAACTGTCTGAACCATATAATTAGTGGGCTGTATGCGTATTTTTGTAACTTCATGTATGCTTTTGAATTGCATTAAGAAATGATGTGTCACATTTTTGTTTTTCTTTTCTATTAAAGATAACGGTTTGTGTTTTGTTTGCATTTTACAGGAAGTGGAGCTGTGTAGGCAGAACAGCCAGGAGAAGCTTGGTCTGACCCTGTGTTACCGAACAGACGATGAGGAGGACACTGGCATCTATGTCAGCCAGGTACAGAAAAGCTAATATAACCCTGCTTTGGCACATCCATCCATTTGGGTTTCAGTTGTTTTTTTCTTTTTAAATGTACCGGTGAAACAGTTCAAAAGTCCCCAAAAGAAAGACAAATGAATCTGTTTATTAGATTCCCCTGATCAGTGTCTCTGGTGCAGGAAGTTATTAAAAGATGTCATGATATGTCACATTAATTCCTATTTTTGCATCCTAAACCGGAAAGCAAGTTGGAGCAGAAAAGATGAAGGAGAGAAGATGTTTTCCAGTCAAATATCAATTCTAACTGAGACACGCATGGCCAAAGAGGAAGCCAAGTTTGAAATGTGATTCCCTTCCTGCTGTTCTCATTACTCCTCCTTTAACATGTCCTAATTGATATTTTTAATTAGTTTTGAGGAACAACCTTCTCTTTGCCCACACAAGAAGTCAAATGACACATTTTCCCATTTAGCGGAACCAATCTGAAAACCAAACACACAACACAAAAAGGGGTTAAAAAAAAAAAATCTTTCATTTGAACGATTGTTGGCTCAGAAAAGAAAGACTTCCTCTTGGAAAACTGGTGATAATTCAGAGGCAAAGCAAATTATTAAGCTATCCAAGACAAACCCAAATCAATGAGGCAATTTTGAGGAATTAAGGCAACACAAGCCAAATTACTAAAACCGTTCAGTCTGACTGCAGGTGCAGTTTCAATCCCATTATAAGCACAAAAGCGGGGCTGTGAAAAGTAAGAGCTACACTGAGGATTATCTTACCAACACAAGGGCATGCATAGCAGGATTACAAAGACACAGAGAATATTTGGCTCCTTCATAATTACTCGTACATTAACTGTGAACCCCTGCAAACTGCAGGCTTTTCCTCTGGTTTTTCACCTGTTCCACATGGACCAAAGAAAAAAAGCACAAAAGCCCCCAGCACCGGTAGAAGCCTCAGCAGACCGTGAAAACGGCCCCCCACCAACAGAACGCATCTATTTTTGTATATTTGATAAAGCGATGCAAATGGAAATCCTCCTCATTAAAATGCGAGTGTAGAAATATTTGTGCAACTCTGGGCTCCAAATTCTGCTCTGTTCTGTTTTTTTTTGTTTTGTTTTGTTTTTTTTCCAGATGTGCTACTGTGTCTCTTGATCTTCCAAGCTTGAACAACAAAGTTTATGAAACAATTTTTGAGCTTTGCTGTGGTATATACGCATATCCACTGGGAAGTCTTTGCAAAAACAGGAGGTGTTGATTCATTCAGCCAAAATAGAACGGTGCCTGTGCAACAAACACTTGCAAATATTCATGTTTTGCTGTTTTTTTTTCCTTCTGTCCTCCGTTGTTTTGTTGTACTCACGCTTCCAGCACGAGTCACGTGCTCTTTGTTGTGTAAAGACTTCCATGTTAGATCAAGTAGAGTCTATCATCCAACCCCAAAACCAAGAAGAACGTGAATAAAACCCAGCACATGATAATCTGTGAAAGCCAAGTCAGACAAAACAGACTTTTCTCCTAACAGCAGACATGAAGGTGCAGGGAGAGTGTGTTTTTTAGAGAGTTCAGACATGCACAATGACTAGCTGTCAGCCTTGATTCCTGTGCTCTTTTGTGCTCAGGTGGAGCCAAACAGTATAGCAGCAAGAGACGGACGCATCAAGGAAGGAGATCGTATTCTCCAGGTGAACATTTTCACGAACAAACTGCTACACCACCAGGTCTTATCATGAACTTGGCTTTAAACATCTCTGTTTTTCATCTCTTTATCTCCTTTTAATCATTACTATGTTTCAAATAACCGTCAGGCAGGCTTTGATTTCAGCCTTGGACTCGCAAAAGAAAAGAAAAAAAAGTCTTCTTTTCTTTTTTAATTGGACAAAAACATGCCTGCTTGCAAGACAGTCTTGTAAGAGAATACTCAAGCTGCTGGTGTCTCTGGTCCGAGCCAGGATATGTATATTTAATCATCTCATTTTACCAGGGAAATTAAAGTCCTTAGTTGCAGTTATACCAGGCACTACATCATCTCTAGGACCGCTCTCTTTGTCACAGTCTCCCATTATGCAGAAACCCTTTGAGGCCAGAGAGTGAACATAGCTCTCTTTCAGCCAAGGTCTCTCTTTGTAAGTGCAACAAATAAGAGGATTCAGTGACACAGGTTTAGTTTGAATGTGAGAAGGATTTATGGTACAAGGATGCAATAATATGTTCAATGACATCCTGATAAGTTCTTTGTTTTTATTCTAGTTCTGCCCTCTTGACTCCAGGTTTACCAGGTGTGTCATGTTAAATGTCAGAAGAAAAGCCCAGCCGAATGTTTTTCCTCAGATTGGTACACAATCATCAGCACTACATTAATACACATACCCTATGTTGTTAGATGGCAGCTCATAAGTTCACAGAAGACAATGACTGGTTCCTCGTGTCACCTTTTACAGCCTGCCTAAACTTTAAGGACTCTGTCTCCAGTGGGTTCTCGTGATTTCCAGACTTTACATTAAATGCATTTGTCTTCACTGAGCTGCATACAACAGTTTCCACTTCCACAGTCCTGTTAGGGTAAATTACCTGTTGTGATGGCTTTAATTGGTGTCATTCGTTCTTTATGTTAAATGAATTAATTGAATAAGAAAGCTGCAGTTGAATGAAACTAATCTGCTACTAGGCTGTGTTTGGACCAACGGGATGTTGAAGGAGTGGGTCTTGTATTATTGAACAAAAGGGTTGTCACTCTTATGAGAATCTGTTGGAATAATGGGTCCTCAGGATGATGGATTGTCAGGAAAAAGAGAGAATCACATGAGAAAATTCACACATTTTTACTTTGTGGTGCTAAATCAGATTATACAGGCATGTCTAGCGTCACAACAAGAAGTAGGAGTTCTTCATGTTTGTTTAAGGCAGCTCTTCTGTATTATTACTCATCTCAGTATCTCAGCTAGTTTTCAGTCTGGGCAACAGTGTATCTCATCTCACTGAGGGACTTGGAGTGGCTCCATTCTCTCAGTGTAGTGTTTGTTTCCACTATGAATGATTGGGAGTGGGGGCAAGGCCTGCTGTACTTCGGCCCTGTTATCTCCCTTTGACAGCCCCATTACTCGAGTGACAAAAAGATGAACGCCACCTGTCAAAGCACGGTTAATTGTATGTCTGGCTGGTCTGGGGAGAACAGACTCATGCAATTGACTCTGTGGCGAGCGTGCCGCTAGCCCATGCCTCTCCTATGTATTTGTGGAGTTGGAGGCACAAAGGAAGAAAGGGAAATAGCAGAGAAAACTGGGATTTACACAAAGAGAAACACATGGAAAAAGAAAAATTCTTGAAAATATAATAAATGACTTGCATTGTATAGCACAGCCTTTTTTCCTTGTAATTTAATGGATGATTTGGCGTGTTGACCCAAGACCAGTTCTTTCTCAGCAAGATGACCGTCATTGTCTTCGATGTACAGATAAATGGCTGCGAAGTGCAAGACCGAGAAAAAGCAGTTGCCTTGCTGTCAAGTGAAGAAGCAAGGAGCATCACGCTACTGGTGACAAGACCAGAAATACAGGTAAACACACGTACACACTTACACAGCCCTCCTGCCCTGTCTCGACAGCTCACATCATGTCAAATAAAAAGAGCTGCCAGATAAGAGCTTTTCAGGCTTTCTCTCCCTATCTTTCCTGTCAGCGTGAGTGTATGGAGTTCAAGCACACACACACGCAAACACATTCACATAAGAACAAAACCCAGAAAGACAGGTTTCTGACAAGATCTTATTATTGCAGCTGGAGGAAGAGGCTGCATGGCTGGATGATGAGCAACAGGAGCTTGTTGAGGAGTTGAAGATGGAGATCCTGGAAGAAAGGAGGAGGCAGAGGGAGTATGGTCTTGACAGGGGAGATCAGGTGAGGTTACACTAAATAGGACAAATCAAAAGAAGAGGCCAAAAATGTCAGCTAGCAAAGGAAGGATGATTAGAGTGTTGTATTTGAGCTATGTAATGATCATAACATCCTAAACAAGGGTGTAAGAAGCTGAGAAATAAAGGAACCATTGGTTCCTCCTCTTAACACCCGGGTCCCATTATTCATTTTATCTACAGATGACTATCCCCCTATTATAATCATCCTTATCTAAACTAAAACATTCCAATAAAGCAGGCAGTGACAAAATGGGGAAGGACACTTAACATTTAAGAAGATAAAGACAAGCACATATATTTAATGAAGCATTTAATGTTGGAGTATTAGATGTATTTGGAAATGATCTCTCAAACGATCCGGCTTCCTGAAGATAAAGAAGGATGCCTGGTCTCGTTTAGCAGTGGTACTTTGTTCCACCATCATGGTCTACACAGACTGCTGTTTGTATAGAGGCAGGAGAACCTGAGGGCATTCTTGACAGGAACACCATGGTCAAGAAGGAGCATAAGGCTTTATGACTTAGCTTGACGTCTTAGCAGGCAAGCAGCATTGATTTGAATTTGATTCGTGCAGTCATGCATAGACAGACTTCAATAAGTTAAGAAGTGACAGGTGCCCTTTCTGGTTGACCAACCACAAGAGAAGCTTGTGCACTTCTGACCATGTGTTTGGGTTTTACTGTGTGTGTTGGGAGAAACCAACACTGGAAGAATTGAAGAATCTTCTCATAG
>JAOWBL010000016.1:4643677-4668477 GCA_028564865.1 Zenarchopterus dispar
CCCACATGTGAAGTCTGTGTTGTCCAAAATTATAGACCTGTAGGAGATACAAGTGGACTAAATGGAAATTTTTAAGAAGAGGGGAAATTGTGTGGGTCCAATATTGTGGGTTGTCAGTAAACCAATGAAACAGTTGAGCTACACCTAAAAACCAGGTAGGTCCTATTCAGAGTCCATATAGACAAACACAAGCAGGACCACCACGGAACCTGCAGACAAAACGTCTTGAGATCCGTATTTACAGATTACTTCTAAACCCACATGGGGTCCATATGTGCTGGCGGGGTGAGACTATTTGATTGTACTGTAGACCAAGCTGCATGCTGGACAAGAAAGAAATAAGAAAAATGACCCCTGGAGGACAACAGCATGAATTTGCTTGGAGATGGCTGGCAAATGTATGGCACTCTTTTTAAAGCACTGAAAATATCAATATTTGATCTCAAAGGCTCTTTTTTGTTTTTTTGAGCCTTTGAGATGTTTTTACCTCAACTTGCAGTCAAATCCCACCAAGACTTTTAGTAGTTAGCAAATGTATTCCCTTAATGTTCAGCTTTTACTTTAAAGCATAAATCTGTGAATTATGTTAAATGTTAATCAGATTTTTATTTATATTCGCTACTGTTTTTGTATTTATTGTAAATTAATTCTTATTCTGATTCACATTAAGTGGCTATCCTTGAGATGGGAGCAGTTTTTTTTCAAGGGGATTAGCAAAACTGTGTATCACATTTGCAGCCTTTCTGAACTGCTGCTGATTTTTAGTGTAACGGTACATGAAGAGGCCTTGAGTTCAGTATTTGTCCATGGTGATGTTTGTAATAAAATAATAAAGAAAGCCACAGAAAAATTTTGCTTGTCAGCAATGACCTTTGCATTTTTATTCTGTCCTTTTCAAGGTTTGTTGATGTTCATCTAATATTAATTTCAAGACTCCTGGAAATCCTCCATCAGAGTGTCTCCTGGTCTGTTTTCAACTCCACCAGTACTTTTACATTGTGTTTTGGTAGCACTGTTAGAAATGAGAATATATGGACAGATTCGATCAGAATGAACGTTAGGTAACCTAAATTAGCATCGTAGCTTAGCATGAGCAAAGCCAAGCTAAAGATTGTGGGTGACATAAAGGGTGGTTTGTCAAGTTCTTTTAGACTGAGGTAAAAACCAACACACTCAGTAACCTTCAAATCAGCCATGATGTATTTTTGCTATCCTCTCATTTAGTTGATAGTTGAATTAAAAACCCTAAAAGTAAAAACTGAAGTTTCAAGCTAATGTTTGGATTTTAGAGTCATGCTTGCCCCGTTCTTAAACCTTATTGTACCCAGTACAAATAACACAGCAATTCAAGCTTGAAGTGACGTGTTTAAGATTTACTCATCAATATTATGGGCTGTGAAGGTTGCATGAAATCCAGTTAACCATTCCTGAGATACAGCCTTGTGAGATATAGTGATATAGCCTTGTGTAAACACCCAAAGCTAATTAATTGTACATTTCAGACACGCACACTGAAGATGTCAAGTGATACAAACAATTCCAAAGTAGTTATACGTAAAAGGAATCAAATTTAATGATTAATATATCAACTAAAACAATTTTAAATAGTGTGGTTCCAAAAAAAAAAAAAAAGGGGGAGAGAGAGAGAAAAAGGAACCTTAGAGACACAGGTATGTGTAAATGTGCCAAAATGTGTCAAAATGGACAGTTTGAAATTTGGACCCTAATCTCCTCAAAAATGTCTAAAACTTTCTGTTACATAATAGGAATCACATGGTACTTAGTTTTACTCTTTTGTAGTAACCTCACATGTATTATCTTTGTTTAGATACCAAATTTATTCAAAAACAACTTGCACTTGCACAGATACAGTCACTTTAAATTGCACGTCATTTCCAAGAAAGATGACTGTGCTTGGAAAGAGCACAGAGGAGGTAGGAATGTCTCAAAATAAGCTGTAGTTACATAATAAGCTCACAATTTGGTTATAAAAAAAAAACTCATTAACTCAACGAATTTCTTTTGAAAACACATGACAGTTCTTTTGTGGTATTGGCATTGCAGAAACAACATGTGCTTACTGAAACTGGCTTATTGTTAAATCAATTTTAATACTCATGACACCAAATATTACTGTATGCGCACGAGGAACTGGCATTTTGATGCACCGGCTGCTATATTGTAACATTTTGCTTCATTGTTGTGCAAAATGTTGCAGTTTGTGAACCAACGACAAAGCCTGCATAAGGAGATAGGTGAGATGTTTTGGGTCATTTCTGAGTCCTGAGAGAAACACTTTTTTTTTTCTTTTATGTGTAACCAAATTTGATTTTGGCATCCAAATCAATTTCTTTTAAGCAAAGTAAAAAAAAAAAAAAAAAAAAATTCTTGGACATGGTCAAGAGACAAATGGCTTCATTCCTTACTTATGCTCTTTTTATAATGTTCATCCTACATGTGACAATTGTGAAAAATTTGAGTTGGTGGGTAGCATGTGCTTTCCTCTGACACCAAATGGTTCTGACAAAGAAACTCTATATGATGCACTGTGATGGAGTCTTGGCTCAAACTGTCCAAAAATGACTTGCTCTGTACACACGCCTGACATGACATTTGGATATATTGGAAATACCTCATATAAACACCTGGAGCCAAATGCTGCCACTGATCAGTCCAATCAGTTACCCAATAAGATAAAGAGTTTAATTAAGAATTATTTTTAAAAAATGTCATATAATTACTTATTAAATGCAATGTTTCAAGACAAACCACACTGAGCCTTCCTGCTCTCCATTCCCGTACTCAAAGGAAATCAAAGTATTTTGATGATTCGCAGCTTGATGGCACTTGGTGATTTAGCTTGTCACTTCAGTTTACAGTATTCATGTATTCATACTGGGAGGACCGGCTGACAGTGGGGGGAGGGGGTGTGTGTGCATGTCTATTTAGCGTTAAGATGCATCAAAGCTAAACTATGCTTCTATTTCAAAGAAATGAAGAGACACCGGTGAAGTCTGCTGTGTCTGTCCACAGCCCACTGAACTGAGGAATTAATGAGACACTTCAGACCGGCATCATCATCGCCGAGGCCTTTATGCATAATATTAAATCAGGTAAGCAGTGCACCCACGTCTCCCGAAGCCTTCCCATCTCCTCCCTGTTATATCCAATGGGTTATATCTGTGTGGCAGGAAATGTCATAGGGACTGAGGAATAATTTGTTTCAATCGCCTTAATGTTTTAAAAATTAATCCCAATGTGTGAAGCAAAGATAAGTGAATTTATTTCAGTGCTGATGTGTTACACACCGGTGGTATTGTAAGCGTAGACAGGAATGGGCTTGGTTTTCAGTACTGAACACAATAGCACAACCAAAATACAAGGTTTAACTCAAGGATTAGGCTGCACACACACTCCAAGAGAACCTTGTTTTAAATATTAAATATAAGTGTGTAGTAAACACAGAAAACACATCTCACCTTCATAGAAAACTTTTACAAAGTTTTCAGACATTTTCCTTGACGGAGCGCAGCTCCAGTGAGAGAAGAGAGCAGCGGCTTCTCTAAAATGCACATTTAAAACCAGACACAGAAACACCTTCAGCAAGAAAACACATCTACTAACATTATTTCAAACTGCAGCCCACTTTGCTGTTTATTAAACACCTATTCTGTATTGTGATTTTTCTCATGAAGTCTTTAAAGTGAGCACTGGCGTTCATCAACCCTCTGCATTGTCAAAACCCACCTTCAAGACCACTTCTGTTAATTTTGTCATCTAATACAGGGTATTAACTTCTTAATGATTGTTCTATATCACCTCTGAATAGTTTGTGTCTGTATCATGATCTTCCATTAAAACTGGTGTAAGTGAGCATCTGTCAACAAACTGCAGCTGGTTCAACTGAGGTTCTGAGTTTAGAAGGCATTTATTACAAAAAACATGCATCGTTTTTTAAATCCCAGCAACAGAGATAGATGCTCAGTTAAACTCTGCAGAAGCTATTCAAAGATTCTGTAAGTGAATGAGCATGCATTTCTTAACTTCACGCTGCATTTCATTTGACTGTTTCAATCATTCTAAGAAACAATGCAGAGAAAAATGTGTTTAAAAAATGGAAATAATAATAATAAGAGAGAGAATTAGAAACAAAAATTGCTTCTTTGCATGAAATTGAGACAAAAGGTTATGGTAATTCTGGCAAGAAATTAAATCTACTATCACCCTTAGATAACACACTTCAATACAAAGTTGTAAGATGTAAGCTGTCACTTACAACTTACATCATATGTGTTTGGCTCAGTGCACGTGTACAAACATGTGCAAGACATCCTTGATAGAAAAGCGAGAGATAAACCTTTGAAAACAAGTTGCACGAATCAGGCAGCACCTGTCTGCAAGCTGAGGAAAACAAAATGATACCGACTTGGTTTGAATTCCAAAAAACAAAAACAAAAACACTGCTGCTCAGGTGGAGCGTCTGTACCGCTGGATGAGAAGAGAAAAAAAAACAGAGGGGTACAAGCTGAAGGAGTTGGCGAAGGTGGTGCAGATCAGTGGGATCTTTGATGAGACACTAAAAAGGGGAAAGAATGAGGGAGAGGCCACACACTGATCCACTGGAGGCTGAGCAGGAAAAGTAGGAGAAGCTGCAGGCTCAGGAGGAGGCCAGGAAGGGTTTTCTTTTTTTTTTTAATGTGCTGATCAAGATTCAAGAGGAGCAGGGTGTCAAAGAAAAGTTTCTATGTGAAGAATTCAGAGCAGCTATGACAAAAACTCAAATCTCCTTATAAAACACAAAGATGCGCACGTCATCTGTTTTAGTTGAGGTGACATTCAAGAGGAGATACCAATGTATTTCAGATACTCTGCTGCATATCAGTGCATGGAGGTTAAGTTGCTTTAATGACAGTTTTTTCATCGATTTACACTCACCTGTCACTGGCGGCGGAGCTGCCGTGCGAGATATTAACATCTACATGAAAAGCAACAGGTGGGAGAAGAGGAACTGGGGCTCAACCGGTGGATCTTCTGGTGGACAACCTGCTCTAGAGTGGCCGGCTGGAGAACAGGTCATTTCCAATACTCGGAGCTCCACCTGGGACGACTGCAACAAGAACATGCGAAGGGATGGCGTTCATGATCTGCGACTGTACTTTCATTATCTGCGAGTTTCCAGGGAGATATTCAGGGTCGCATGAAAAAACCGAGAGAAAGACAGGCAGAGATGCTAATTCCACCTTCTTCTTATCAAAATCTCTCTGATTCAGATTCCAGCGGCTGAGGTGGAACGTAGCACAGATGAAGACTCGTGGTATCCAGGCTTTCTTTTATCTAACGATGCCTTTGAAGCAGCACAGAGTGAGAGAAACTAGAACAGAGTTGAGTTTTTTTTTTCTTCTTTTGGAACCTGGTTTAAACACTGATCAGAAAGAGGTGACACATTGTGCATCTGTTTGGATGATGACTGTAGGTGTGTATCTGAGTATGATTACAGAGTGTACTGTTAAAGAAAAAGGGAGAAAAAATGATCCCCTGGTGAAGCATAATTAGAATAAAACTGTCTCAGAGGAAATTTGCAGTTGTTTTATATCGTGTTTTAATTTTTTATTGCAAAGCAACATAAAACACAAGCACTTATGAAAGAAATAAATTTGAATGCATGACCAGATTTCAACCAAAATTATGCTAAAACACGGATATTTCAGTTTTTGATTGCTAACCACTACAAAAGAAAACCCAGTGGCAACGATTTTTCTTGCATATGAAGTGCATGAACATAAAAAAATGATGTGATTCCCAGTACAGCATTAAGAGGATCACGTGTGAGATAGAAAGAAAAAAAGAGGAGAAAAGTGTTAGAAAAAAGTATCACAAGTACAAACTATTATTTCCATTGTTCAACCAAAGGTCTGATAAAAAAAATTAGGAGTCCCCTATCTTATAGAAAAAATGACTGCTACAAATAAATTGTCCAGCCAAGATGGTGGTATGAGGATCAGCTCTGTTTCCTCACAGCTAAAGTTTTAATATCTGCAGCAAATACCAAGTAGGGTAGGTTACAGTGAGGTTCTGCTGACCATCAGCCAATGATGAAACCATCAGCAGCGGGTTTTCATTTAATAATAAAAATGGACATTTTGGGTCTTTTACACTCTGGAGAACTCAGATGTGTTAACACAATGCCAAGAAGGAAAGACATCAGCAATGATCTCATAGAAGCAATCATTGGACTTCCAAGTTCTGCAGGGAGAAAGATCATCCATAAGTGAAAAAGTAATAAAGAAAGCTGTCAGTTTTTAAAGGAGGAGACAAATTTAGCTAACAGCTACTTCATATTTTTGCTGCTAAGGGTAGATCTACAAACTGACTAGACTCAGTATTGTCCATAGCATAACGTTTTTTTTTTTTTTTTTAATTTGTTTCATTTTGTTTCTTAAATAATAATAACATGGTGAATATGTGCTGTTCATTTTAGGTTGCATTTGTCTGTTATGATTAGTATTATTTATTCACACAAAGAATGCATAAAGGCTTAAAAGAGAAAGGAACTAACTTCTGCTTATGACTACATGCTTCATTTAAATTTGCAATAACAATCGGTAAAAAAAAACAATTTATGGATGTAAACAGAGAAATATCATTAACACTAAATCAATAATGAATGGCTTATTTCATTAGTGCATACTGTTTTAAATTACTGAAATAAATATAGCCTAAAGGCTGGTGGCAGTGTGTTTTTATCCTAGCAGTGTCACACTTGAAACACTCATCAGTGCAGTCAGTATGTGGTAGAGATTGTGCAGCTGCACTTGAACGTGACCGTCTCCAAGCTTCTGAACATAATGTGCACAGATAAAAAAAGGGAAAACAATTAGCAATGTCTCTTTCTTTTTAAATATCCATTGTGTTCAGCGTTGCATGAGGGACCTGCTGATGTGAATTTGATCACATGGAGTTATTTGTCCTCCCAACAACAGCAAGTCCATCACAGATTGTCATACGCGACAGTCAAGAGTTGTGTCTTAGCCAATAAATGACTGATTTGGGTGGAATAATGACTGATAATTTTCCGTTCATTAAACTTCTATTCATGGCCCCAATTACGCTCTAATGGCTCATTCAGACTTCTAATTAACAAAATGGATTTTTTTTTTTTTTTGCTGTCTTTTCCTCACAAATGACAATTAACTGTACTCCTGTGGAAGTTTCAGGGAGAAATACGTCACCCGTCTTTTTTTTTGTAGATTTGCTTGTAAATCGTATTTAATTTGTTTTCATGCTGCTTTAAAGGTTTGTCGAGGACAAGGAAATCTGGAAATCTTTTCATCTCAGGCTGTGAGTAATAATTGAGATTTCAGAAATGTTTTGAGCTTGGCACAACAGACATTTTTGCATCAATAAAATGTCTTCAAATGCACCGTGGTGCAATGTAAATACTAAATGGAGGTTAGTATGTGGCAGGAACTTCAGCAGTATTTTTATATTGCGCAGTACTATTACAACGAGAATAATGCACTTGAGGCCATTGTGCAGTTCCAGCAGATCAGCGGGAGTGGTTAAGTTTGCATCTGGTGTCATTTAAAAACCCATATTCAAGAACCACACAGCGCTAAGAGCTTCTCTTTTCAAGTGAAACTCACGCTGAGCTCTCAGTAAAGGTGCCTCAACTAGTGCTTAATGAGAAGTATAAAATATTCAGAACCCCAACACCAGTGCAGCTTTTACACTTGAGATAATTGGAACAGAATTGGTAGAAAGGGCAGAAAGGGGTGAAGAGAAAAAAAAAAGATTGTAACAGTTCGTACGGGATGGTCGAGGGAAAACACGTTATGTGGAAGACAGATCCACTAGGATTTGCTCAGTGTGGCGGAGCTGCCACACAAAGCACATTTAACATGCTCCACAGCAGGAAAGAAGAAATGGTACCTTTCAGAGAGGCCTTTAAACACTGATAAATTAACGCCAACCAACTTTTACTCATTTGCGCTGAAGCTGGCTGGCTGCTCCCGTCTCCTCTTTCTCCAGTCCTAACTCCACATCCAAACTGTTCGCCGAGCTGCAGGATTGTGAGTAATTTTAGCTGTCGGCAAATCCTGACTGATAATCAATTAGCATTGTTCGATTAGACCCTGTTATTTTCCCTGGACAAAGAACGCAGGTTTAACGCACTGGGCAATGCAAATGCAAGGTGTGTTATTGTCTCCCTGGTGCCTGAAGCTGAGTGGAGGAGAGGTAAGAGGAGTCAGGAGGCGTTATCCAGTGGTACCGAGTAACACGATGGCCCCCGCTGTGTGTTTGTTTGGCCTCGCTGGCTTCACTAACGTCAGAAATCTGGATGATGCAGCCCTGCCTGCAGGAGATGGATTGGGTTGTAGATCTATGCTGCTCTGAATACCAACGGGATTTGTGAGTGCCTCATCCCCCAAATCATGTAGCACAATTCAAATTATGGCCAGTCCTGTTGTCCACTTCCGCCCCTTCTGTTGTGGTTGTTGATCACGTGGAGTCATTTCCTTAGGCTCTACAGTTACTTTATGACCTGGTTTTGCCTCTTGCAAAGCCCTGATCTGTCATTTGTGCAGCCAGTTGTTCAAACAATGGACCATCTTTTATGGTTCCTGTGCCAGTTTATGTAGCTTGCGGACCTCCTCATCTCCCCAGCTGCTCATCTTACAAACATACCTCTGACCTCCTGGTGCCGTTCTTACTCTGACTCCATCAGAGTCACCACCCCACAGAGAAATTTCTTCCTTGGCACAAGCAGCCAAAAGTACCTTGATTTTGCTAAAATATATCTTTTTCCCCCAATTTGTTATGTTGTTGAATGACTGCTCAGGCAAACTGTTGGGATTATTTGTGTGTGACACATCACAAAGCAGTTTTTATTATTTATTTAAATAACTGTTCAGCTGACATGCTAAACCCTGCTCTAATTCAGATTTGATGGGTCAATGATGCTCTGAGTTAGCATGTGGCTAACTTAGCTCTGGTTTAACACGGTACCACCTAACTGATTACATTTCAAGTTTAACCTGGAGCTAAACTCAAACTTGAACCTGTTTCCACAATCAGAACAAGAAGAAGTTTAGCTGGAAACAGGAAATACACCACAATGTCAACATTAAGATTGTGGAGTCAGTAGAGGCTGCATGAAATAAATGATTTATGTTTAAAAAAAAATCTACAAAAAATATATACATATTTATTGACTCAAATGGAGAAATGACATGAATCCTGTTGTCATTAAAGCAAGATCCCATTGACACATTGTCTTTCCACCTTCAAAAACAGACCTCTGGATTGTTTCAAACACCTGACACCTTTCAATACAGAGACATGATTAGACCCTCTTTTTTTTCTATTTGTGTTTTTGAAGCAACATTACAGTGGTCCAAACCAATCTGTACTATTAGCATATGCTTGGAAACAGGACTTTGTTTTCCTCTGTCAGCAGGGAGGGACAATAGCAGGCGGTTACAGCTGGTTTCATAACCCAGCCCATCTAACACCCAGTTTATCCTGTGGGGTGAAGGCTTTGATTGAACAGTGATGTGCACAACCATTGATCTGGCTGACTGCTCCTTATCTTGCTCAGTTATTACTGGCTTACTGAAGGTTTAGAGCGCTGTGCTGGGAATACCAGAGCTGCCCTGCTCGGGGGAGGAGGGGTCTGAACTCCCTTGAGCAGAACTGAGGATGTGAAAAAGAAAAGAAAAAAAACTGCATTTTTCTGAAATCCAGTCCTCTCAAATATTTTATTGGCAGCAACCACTGGAATTTTTTTTCTTTTAAGAAGTCAAGCTCATTAAAAGGGTTAAAAGTGACTGATCTCCTTCCAGCATCCTTCCATATACTGTACATAACAGACAGATAACCACTTGGAAAGTGGCAGAATGTGTGAGGGTTGGGTTTAAGTTTATCAACAAAGAGTACAACGATGAAACATACATTGGTCGCAAAAAACAAAATCCCAAACCAGTCGGCCTGGGTGGAGAAGATATTACCATCTTGAAGCACATTGATGCAACATCACGAGGTGGATTGTCTTTTGCTTGGACGACAAATCACACCTGGCTCATCTTTGAACCGTTTCACAGAAACGTTTGTAGCGACTTGAAAACGTGCGGGGGTCTTCCAAAGACTAATTATACTTCAATGGAACTGGCCACTGATCTTTTCTCCCTGAGCTCCACGGGACTTTTGCCAACCTCAGATTTGACATTGTTGTGCTTCTGGGCTGTAACCGTCTTTAGGTCTGGTGCTGGTGCTGCAGAGCTGGCTCCATACTCCCTGCTTTAATCTGAGGAGACAGACTGCTACGTCTGTAGCAGCTCTGTAGGAAAAAAGGACGAGGGCCTGAAAACCCATGTGCTGAAAGACTGTTATTTCCACAAACTGCCACGCAGAGGTTCAATCCCTGAGGTTTCCTTTTGAGACAGGGCTTTGTGGCCAGTATCTTGATTACTATACTTCACCTCTGTATAGTATATCTTTACTATGTTATTCCTATTTACTATAGGCATTAGTTACTGATGGGGCAGCACAGTAAGCTTGGTAGTTAGTACTGTTGCTTCACAGCCTTTCTAAGTGCTGTTTGCAGATTCCACTCTGGTTTTCTCCAACAGTCTAAAAACATGTTAATTTGATTGATGATTATGGGAAAATGATTCTAAATCATTTATCCATGGGAATGAGCATACGTGGTCTTGAGATGGACTAGCGACCTGTCCAGCGTGAACCCCTGCATTTCACCTGAAAAGATCTGGGATGGGCTCCAGCAGAGCTTGAATAAAGTAATTAGGTACACAGGGATCCCCGGCTATATCACGGTTCACCTTTAGTGGTCCTGCTATATTGCAGATTTTTTTCATTCATATATGTATTTTTCTATCACTGAACCCTAGCAATGTCATGGAGACCAGTGGTTTATAGCGATCTTGTTTTTATGGGGTTTTACAGCTTTTACACTGAAATGATTAGAGTGGCCAAACAACTGCAGGCAACGGCAGAAGATTGGGATCTCCAAAGGATTCAGGCGTTGCAGTTCCAAAACATCATGGCAGTTTATATAAACCTCCTCGCCCAACAGAAGAAGCAACGTCAGCAACTGCCTACAACTATGTTCTTCACCCTAAGAAAAAATAATGACACGCCTATGTCTATGCCTTCAGCAAAAGATGAAATGCAGCATCAGAAAGGTACCCCTCCTGAAGAAACGTCTGCTGAAGAGGCACCTTCAGAAGATCTATGAATGCTCTGCTTTGCTGTGCAGCATGTACTCATCATTGTCATCATCTTCATCACCTACTTAAACTAAAGGCTTAAACTAAAAAGGCTTAAACTCAAAAACTAAATAAATAAAATGTTTTCTATATGGTCTTGCTATAGTTTTCAGCTATCACGGGGGTTCTGGAAAGCAACAACCATGATAGACGGGGTACTGTTCTAACCTCAGTATTTCATATATCCATAAAGTTCAAGCCTGAACTTGTCATAGTCAGATGCTGTTTCAAATCTTCAGTTAAATTATGTACCAACTACTTGTGTACTAGCTGTTTTTACTGGAAAGCATATGAACTCACCAGCCAGTTTATGATGTATACCTGGCGTACATCATGGTGTGTCTGGTCTGTCTCGGGAACTTTCTTGTAAAATTTCTACCGCAACTCTGCATAACCATACTATCATAGTTTATATCCATCTAAATCTGTTTTATGTGTGTTACCATAGCAACCATGTGAATTAGGGAGCATCAGCAAAGGCACACAGATATGACCAGGATATGTTAGAGGATTTTCTGGGCTTCCACTATACCCTTGGATGTTCTGCAAACATCTACAGGTTTGAGCTCATACAGGACATGCACCTATAACCTCAATAAAACCTGTGTAAAAGCATGACACCCTACTTTGAAAAAAAATGTTGCCTCAGACCTGACCCATATCTGTTTTGCTTGGCTCACATTTCACTTCGACTAGCAGCATTGACTCAAGGTGAGTGTCCCTGTCTAATCTCGGCCACATGTCCACCAGACTTGGTTTTATTCTTCATTTTCATTGGGCCTTTTGACAGCACAACACATGATGTATCAATGTGGCAATTTGGGCCACATCTGGCTGATACAGCACATGCCAAAAACCCAAGTTTAGCCCAGCCCGTGAACATTGGCCTACATAGCACTTACCTGGGCTTTGTCTGAGCCATATGTGCTAAAAGTAGCCCAGATCAGGCCCAAATATGTCTAGTATTTGAGATAAGCAATTGGACTTTTGAGTGGCTTCTAATATACACAAATATGTATTCTCCAGATTTGGACAGATTTACATCATTAAATGTGATGCCCAGAAACATTTTTCGCTTCTATTTTATTCTGCTTTTCCGGTGATTATGTGGAGGAGGAAACCATTTTTAAGCGCATTATCTATGATAAGATGCGTGTAGAAACTATAGGAGTACATTTGGTGTAGTAAGACAAAATTGCAGCACTATTCATACTGTTTTCTTTTATTAATAATCCATAATTTAATTTACTAGCACTCTTTTACATAATTAATCACTATAGATGACTGAATCTTTCATTATTTCTTGGAAAAATTATCTAAAAGCAAATAAATGTCTGAAAGCACCCAGATTATGGTGAACCAACTAGAACGATAAAATAAGTAAAGTCACTATATATATTTGTCAAAGGTATTTAATGTTCACAATTCAAATGTGGTGTCTCTGATATTTTTAGACACATTTGACATGAATCTTAGTTTCTGCAATGTTTTCACAACATCACCCCAACACCACACAGCTTCTGAGTCGTCCACTTGGAGACAGGTTCCCTCACCGAGTGTCATTAAGACCTGATGAAAGCAAATTGATTTTGGTGACAAGAGGATTTTTGCGAAGGAGTGCCTCTGTGAGATTATCTTAAACACGTAGCAGACTTTTTTTGTGGTCTTGTGCACAGATGGTGCTCTCCTCTTCCACGTTCCCTGCTAACCCGTGAAAAATTAACACAGGAAATTAGACGCAGCGAGTCCCACTCGAACCAATTGATCTGGGTTTATGAGAAGCTGCGCTGTGGTGTCCTAGTTAAATTACAAGGAGTAGTGGAGGGGGATATACTCTAAAAATGCTCTGAAGAGTTTCGTATGAGGCTCCTCACAGCTGCATAAAGTCCTACATGCATTTAGAGAATTAGTAGAAAACAACAAGATCTGAGTTGTACGACATAGTGCCATCAGAAAAAGAAAAAAAAAAAATCCACATTATTACTCCTTGCAATTTGATAAGGATAAAAATGGCACGTCACCAAGATTTTCCCAAATTGTAAATATAACCTGTACACATTTAAAGAAAAAGAAAAACTGACTTCTTAAGCAGACTGTAATTGAAGTCTATATAGACGCCATAAAAGTGGTGCCATTGGAAAGTCAATTCATATCATGGATGTACAAATTCACTGTTTTAATCTGGCTATTAGAGGCCAAGAAAAGTCCAGGTTCTCTGTTGAAAGGGGATATATGTGCAGCAGCATAATTACCAGAATGTCGGTCAGCAGAGTAGAGTCTAATTCCCATATGGCACGTATATTTTGCCATCGTTATACTGATCCCTGAGCTGCTGTTACTACTGGTTTGACTTGATTGTTGGAGGGATTTATGAAAACTTAATGATTTCAGCAGCACACTTCAAAACGTTTGGGGAAAAAAAAGAAAAGAAAAAGCAGACATGTTCTCACCCCCACCTGGGGCAGAAGTCATCGCCCTGGTAGCTGCCACAGTAGATGAGTTTCTTGGTTTCCAAAGCAGACTTTTATAGGTTGTGGTCACGTCTCATATTTCTGAGAGATCAGGGTGGAATGGCGGGTTGGATAGTTTTGTAGCACCGGCTCTGTCTAAATTTTAGTGCTCTCCAATGAGTCCCTCAGTGATTCCCTTTTAATTTCCAACACCAATGATGCAGCATTAAATAACTAACTAATATGGAGTGTGAGAACTTTAACTCGCCCCTTGAGCTCATTCTGGCTATTTCCATGACTTTGCAGTCAGATGGTAACACGCTTTTTTGACTTTGGGCACCGCAATGCTCTGGGATAAATATATTAATATCAGCATGCAATCAAACCTAACCATGTTGTGATCCAGTGGGCGCGGCTCCGGCGCAGCAAGGAGACGTCACAGCTGCACCTGATCAACCACCTAATCAGCACCTGTATATATTGCACCTGAAGACTTCAAGCCAATGCCAGATTGTTGTTCTCTGTCTGTTAATGCTCTCAGGCTCTTCTACTGTGTTTCTTGTTGTTTGAACATTTACTTATTGAACTCTCTTGTGCTTTAGACCTGTGTTCCTTCTTCCTTCCTTCCTTGTGATTTTGGATTGTTTTTGGATTGTAAATAAAACACTCATTTTTACCACAAGCTCACTTTTGGACTCAGTTCTTATCTGATGGTCTAACAAACCACCCATTTAGTGTAAAGTTAATCATATATGCTTAATATACTACCTGCAAATGACAACTACAATGAAATATATTTGGCTGTTAGACATAAAATTTAGACCTGCATGATGTGTTTTGGAAGAGAAGTAGAGCAATGGTTAACCAGTGGCAATCTATCTAGGATCCATTCATTTTCTTGACCCTCTTAACCCAGTTCAGGCTCATGGGGGTCTGGAGACTATCTCAGCTCATTACAGGTAAAAGGCAGGGGCACACTCTGGACAGGTCACCAGTCTATTGTCTAGATAAAATATAAGAGAATGTAGGAGCCCTGTGGTGTAAAGCTCTTTTGTGGGTTCATGAAGACTGTTTTCCTCTGAATAGTTTTAATGGTTGATGTCTATTCATTCATTAGTTCATCCAATGTCAAAAATGTTTTGGTTTTTGTGTGTTTCCTTTGTCAGGATCATAGTCCTATATTTCTAAAAAAAAATGCATGCATATGCCTTAGGGTTGTGCCAATTTATTTATACACACACACACACACACACACACACACACAGGATCATACTTATAATTGTGAATTTTTATTTTTACTTTTTTTTTTTTTTTTTTTTTTTTAAGCTTGTTTACTTCAGTTTTTAACAAGTGCATCAGTATTTTTAGTTCTGAAAATTTGGTTAGTTTTAGAGTGGTGACAAAAAAAAAATCAAGAATGAAAGGATCCCATCAACAATGCCACACAACACAAAAGCCCTTTTATTCCTAATTTGAGTAATTACAAGTAGAAATTAATTTGGAAAAATGAAGCGGGGGGTTGAGGGGGACATGGAATGAAAATTAACACAAAGTTCTTTTTACCTGTAATACTGTTTGCATTATTTTTAGTTTTTTTTTTCTTCTTTTTTTTAGTTTTAGCTTTTATAAAATTCATCAGTTTTTATTTAACAGGATTATATTTTTCATTGTTGGCTTCCATTTCAGTCTTAGTTTTCGTTAACCATAACTGTGGTCAGGATGCCCTTGGGCAATCTCAAACCTACATGAATAACTGAGTATATGAACTGTTGAGCTTCTAAATGAGATGTCATGGTTATTGTGTGTGGCTTTTAAGTCGTAAGCATTTCCAGACTTCACATTTAATAATAGCCTCATCAATCTGTTAAAGCATTGGCATTTGGGTATTTGAGGTACTGGTCAGTTTTCCATTATTGCTCATTAAGGTTCATTAGGACATGTCTGTGAAAGTAAAAGAGAGAAGTTGTGCATGTGTGGTAGTTGCCAAGGTGCAAAAAAATCAGATATTTACCATTGCTTAAGATGCCACACTTCCTGACAAAGGTCTGAAAATCCCTCTGGAGTGACAGTTTTTATAGCATAAACATTATACAAACACACTGCATTGAACTGAGTGCATTATATGACAAATGACTGTTAGGTAAAATCATGGTGTGGTAAAACACAGAAGCAAGAAGGCCTACATCATGACGGGGAAAAAAGACTGCACGAGGGAAGTCCATATGCATGCGATCAAACAAAAATAACTCACTCTCATGTCATTGAACAAGTGTGGTTCAACCGAATGGTACCAAACAACTCTAGTAAGCAAAAGGGTATAAATAGAAGAATGACATGGTGTTATATGTTTTTGCATCAACACAAGTGAACCAGTACACAATAAAAACAGTCTAAACTCTATCTCTTGCCACAGATCAATCTCTGCTGCTCTCCGTGGGCAAACTCAAAGGAGACAAAATGACAGGTTTCTACAAATGAAGGTAGCCTCCAGGTGCAGCCTCGCGGTCTGTGTTGTAGATAAAAGGATGTGCCCAAACTCAGGACGGAGAAGATGGTCACAAAAAGGGTTTTACTTCAAAGACTATGAAGCTGGCAGGCTGAGGTAGTTTGAAGCATCCAAGACAGAGACAAGTGGAGAGGCAGGCAGGCAGGCGAGTAATGATCCTGGAGGGAAGAGAGGAGGAAAACATACCACAGAATTCTGACCACCAAGTATGAGTTTGAGATGCTTTAAAGAGAAGATGCCATTAGCAGCACAGGGAAGGGAATCGAAAGAAATGCTAGATCCTAAAGTTTCCTTGTTTTGCATCCTCTGAGCTCAAGAAGAATCCCTGATGATCAGAGTGTGCAGCCAGGGCAGTAACACTAAAGCTCTGCTGACTTAAGGCTTGCCAACTGAAGCTGGGCCAGACTTTGTGCAAAGATGTGAAGAAAACTCAGAAAAACACTGGCAAATGTTCAAATTGCTGTAAAATTAACTTCACTCCCTATGTTATATTTGGAGCCTTGGTCTCGTATTTTGTACCAACACAGCCCTCCTTCCTTCATTGCAACTTGTGAAGATCTATCTGTTAACATCAAAGCATCAGATCTCTGAACCAGAAGTACCAGAAACTTTGGCACCGCACTTGCATTTGTTATCCGTGTTTATTAGACAAGGCGACGTGAAGCCCGTCCCCTGCAGTAATTACATGCACAGCTAAAACCAGAATCCAACTTCTCAATATCTACAAACCACCTCAAGTCTTTGGCAGCAAAGAAAAGAGAATGTCTTGAAGGATGAAAATCGATGAGATTAATTTGACTGAGGAAGGCAACTTCGAGAAAAAGAGAAAACATTGGGAAATATCAATAAAAGCAGCTTTAAACCATAACAGGATGTCTGACAGCATGACAGAGAGCTGTATGCTTTGGGATCAATCTTGCTAATTAACTGTTTCACACAGCAGAGCTCTCTAAATATCTACTTAACAACAGGTCAATAAAGAAAAACTGTTTATTCTTCATATTGCTTTGGTTCCTCCCGCTGACTTAACAAATGGACATTTGCCTCACACGCTAATCGATCGAATTGCCGTAACGATTTGTCACGTAAATTACCAACATTCACTTATTACTGGAGTAACCCGTCTCCGGAGTAACAGGCAAACGAGTAACTGCCATGTGGCACGGTGAAGTTGAGTGGGAGGGGAAAAAAAAGGCTGTGGGTTGTCTATTATCAATGTGAAACAAATGTGTCAGACATTACCAGAAACAGTTTTTTTTTTTTGGGGGGGGGGGTTTTTGTCAAGAACTTCTAACTTTGGATTATGCTGATGCCTTCACCATAAAATAGACAATGAATCAAATTATGGCACAAGAAAGCTAGGTATTTGCTTTAATGCAATCCTTCTGTGATAATGGATTGTAGTTTGACTGACTTTGGTAGTTGTCAGTGCATATGTGATATGTGGCTGGATCATAATGATCAGATATCCAGAATTTGGACTGTAAGAGTTCAACTTGGAAAGTTTTCTTCTTCTGCAGTTCTGACTCTGAGTGAGAGCATTGCTAAATTTAGCTTTACAAAATTCAGCACTCAGTCACCAACGGTCTTGAATGTCACCTGGATGACAGCATACCAGGGATCTCAGTTGTGTGGGGTACTTTAAATTGACAAGTTGGCAAGTAAACTCCTTCCCTATCTTTTTTTTTTTTTTTTTTTTTTCTCCTCTGGCATATATTACTTTCCATCGGGCACACTTCTGTTGTGCACTCCTTGGTTGGACTTCCACAGCTTTCACTCTCAAACTCCTCTAGGTCTGGGGCTTGCGCATCCTTTTTTAGTCGTGCTTGTGTGCAGCTCATTCGTTCAATGTAGCACATGTGAACTACACTCATTTGGTAACCTGCTTGTGGTCCAAATTTCTTTCGTCACATTTGTTCAGTGATGTGCACTGTTTAGGTGTGTCATAAAACCCAAACAACCAAAGATCTGGCCAGACTGGAAGAAAGTGAAGTTTTGAATATTCCCTGTAATCTTCTATAGAACCTCCAAGGCACATAAAATGGTATTCAGGCTAGCCAAAGTGACATGCTACCTGTCCATTTAGGAGAAAAAATTTTATTTTTATATATATATAATATGGCAATTTTCACTTTTCCCTCCATTTTGCTTGCCCGCACCCATGAATGATTTGATAGGCTAAACCCTGGGTTATTTAGCCTCAATTTGGCTGTAGCTCACAGTGAAACCTCAAAAGTTGAATTTTCCTCAACTTTGGACAAGAGCAATTCTTCCAAAGTGACGCAGTGCACCCACAATTCAGTTGGCAATGCTAGATGTCACCCCATTTAAAGACAGTAGACAGCAGTGGTGCTGAGGCCTCCAGAGCATACATGTAAGCCAGTGCTTATGGATCAGCTCAGGTGACCCAGAACTATCCCTTTAGTTGATATGCTCTAGTAGGCCTTGACTGCTCCTTTTTCTTGAAGATACTTTTTTCCTTTTTCTTTTTTCTACACAGAGCCATAATTTACACTTACATTTATAATATTCATTGTTGAAGTTGTTTTGCCTATAGTGGTTCATAACTCCTAATGTGCAGAATATTCATTTAATTTTTCATGATCATCGACCTCCCGGTTTCTGATGCCGTGTAGAAGTCAGAAAAGATTTGATGGTATCCAACTAATTTACCCCAACTCTTTTACAGCTTTTTTTAGTACTATTCCTTTTGTCTTTAATGCATTTCTTTCAGAAGCAGCACTTATTTCTTTTTAAAGGAATGGTGGGAGTTAAGCATGCCTCAAGTGTCTTTATAAAAGTTTATGACAAACCACAGTTTATGGGTCCAGGGACAAATCCAGTACGGATATAACCATAAAGGGGCAAGTAATTATACTGAGACAACTAGAAATACTTAAACAGTTTTACACTGTTTCTAAACCTTCTGGAATTTGAAATTAAATCCAAATGATCAAAATTTCATCCATTTCCAGTTAAAACTGAACACACAGAATTGGTAGCTCAAATAATAGCTCTACATCATCAAACTGAAGTTTAGTAGATTAATTATTATTTTATGACTATAGATTTTAAAATGCTAAAATTGCACTAATTTGCATCTGGTTTTATATCCACAATTCTTTCATCTCTTTTGCTCTTCATTTTCACACTCATCAACTTATCAAAATGGAGTTCAGTAACTTTCCCAGGGACACACATAGAAAAGCTAGCGTTTTTTTTTTAAAACACGTCCTGCTGGCAGATGACCACTCTATTATCTGAGGCACAGCTTCAGCCATTGGTCATGAAAAAACTTTTTTCAAAACAGAAAAAACTCCCTCCCACCTCAGCAGCTTTCATTATCTTTTCAGATGTTTTAATGCCCACAGCTTTAAAGGGGACATGAAGGAAAAAATGTTAAGATATTCAGTAGCAGGTCTGAATTAACTTCCAACTCAAAACTCTGAGAAGACACAACCTATAAGTTTTTGGAGCAGCTTACATCTTCAAATGTGTCATTCAGTAAGTCATCAGTTTAGTTACAGGTCTAGGTATATAGTTCATATACAGTTATTCAGCACCCCACCCCACCCTCCACCCCTCCATCACTAGCAGTACCTCAATATGAACTCAAAGATCAGTGGGCTGTTGCCCATATTCTTCCTAAAGTCAGTCTCTTACAGAGTAAAAACACAAAAATGGACCGACACTGAAGCCAGTTGTTCATTAAATTGATGGATGACAGGCGAATTTTCACATGGTTTTTCATCCATTATCCCTGCCAACAGGCTGCTACATTACTTCAGCATTCCTACATGTGGTGCTGGGTTTAAACAACCTGGACCAACTCAATACATGGTTCACTGCAAATGTAAGTATAGAATAAAATGACTATAATCTTTCTATGAAAGTGTGAGCCTGTTTTTCTGTGTGCGCTCTCAAGCTTGGTTCCTCAATCTGATATGATAAAAACATACTTCAGGGCTTATGGAGTTTAATTTGTGTCCAAATTACATTTGCATATGAGCGCAAAAGTGTTTTACCAGAGAGGCAGACCCCACTGAAGAAGAGGGTGGAGAGGAGTCAAGTGGTCTTCTCCACCCCCATGGAATTGGTATAAAGACATGACTGAAGAAGAAGCTGTTGTTTCTTTTTTCTGTCACAGAAATTTCATCATGTCCTTAGGAAAGTGTGTCATCTTGTGAAAAAAGTGGCATAAAATGTGTCCTTTTAATGCCTTAATTCACTTTATCTCACTGCTACATTGCACCTAATTTCATCAAAAAAGCTCTGCACCACAGCCCAATTAAACTAAACTAAATCGTGTTAATACTAATATACTTTATAAATTTCTTTTAAAAAATGTTACTTCATGTACTGAAAGGTACTCAGCATGGCATCTTCTGTTTCATATCATCTTCAACCCTGTATGACAAAGCTGTCAAAGTCAACCATTTAGTACTCTGCATCATAAATTTTACACTTAAACAAAACATCTAATAAGCACTTGGTGACCAAATTTTACCACCTCATCTAACAATGGGTTGGGAAAAGAAAATTATGCCTTGTGAAATGGGCTTGATACACCTTGCATTCAGCCATTTTTACCGGTACAAAGTGTACCAAAGGAGCAGGGGCAGGGTTTAGGCAATGACTCATAAGAGTCCAAGAGCCGCCATTCAAAACAACCAAAATGGCTGCAGAATTGCTTGTAAGACCTTGGAAACTGTCCATCAGGACTCATAATTTCATCCAGATGAACCATTTTTTTTAATTGATATTTATTTTTCTTAGGAGTTTATGCTAGTTTTTGTATTACTACTACTTTTTCTAAATTTCACTGACATCTATCAGACTTGTAACTTATAGCCGTATGCTCAGCAGAACTCCCTTCCTACCCACATTGAGAAGTTACATGAGCCCTCAGAGACTCGCTCCCTAAGACGTCCATCAGCTCCGAGTTGTCCTTCTGCAGGCTTTACTGCGATTTGAAGCTAATAACTTTGGGACCACTATTTATCTGCTGCGTCGAGCGACTCCGGCTTCGCATATCCCTCCCTGCTGCTCCCGCTGCTGTTTTCTCACTTTTCACCGGTTTTCAAACTCTCATTGAGGATGGATTTGGACTCAGAGGCAGGGGGTTGATATTTCACTCTAAGCCACACCAAGTAAAAGATATCATTGGCAACAAACCCGCGAGAGCAGGGACCAAATTAACAGCTAAAGAACCACAAAGATCTATAGCAAGCACAACACCAAATGACAAGTAAGGCTATTCCACCTCTCATGGGAGAAAACTAATGGTGAATAAATTGTGTTAATAATGCTCTGATATGATTTATTGTCAAAAATATACCGAGCTCTTTTATCTTGTTTTTTTTTATCCCTTATTTAAGGTTCTCTCTCTTTCCAGCTTGTTGAATCTTTTAACGCCAACGCTTCCCTGCAGGGCTCTCCATAATCATGTAATCCACCCATTCACAAGGAGGAACTTTCTTAGATCTCCATTACGTTTACTTCCAAGTTTTCCCCAGGGTCTACAGGCCTGCTAACAAGCAATAAGGTACGGTTAAGATAACACTATGAATCCTCAAATCCTCCAATGCTGATAGAGGAAAGACCTGAGGAAAGCCGCGGGGGAGAAACATAGACTCTACTATTAAAAGTAGACCACCTCCTCGCATGCAAACATCTGCACACGCTCACAAACACACTACAGGCCCCTATAGACGACTTCATCCTCTCTGGCCCTCCCTATCTTCCTTTCCCGCTCCCTACATCTGAATCGCAGGGGCCATATGTCCGTATTGTGTGTCAACAAATAATTTAAATGCAAATGGTTAATCATCCTGTCTGTAGCCCACAGCCTCCCAGGGAACAACGAGCACCCCCAACAGACATTCATACCATTATTGAGTTAGTTGGGGAAGTGATCTCAGGTACAATCAAATAATTAAACCTGGATTTTTGCGCTGCTCTGGCTTGCCTCCAGATAGCCATGGGACACGTTTGTTTCATTTGTGTGGCTCCAATAAGGGATCCTTTTGTGTGGGGAGCCTAATTTTTAAGAACTAACTTCATAGTGGTGTCTAAAGACGTGGTATTCTGCACCCGGGTGGCTATTGTGTCTCTTCCTGCTCCATTATTACTCGGGAGGGGTGTGGAGTATTAAAAAAATCTTTATTTACATCATTTATGGTGCAAATGTTTTGTGAATGTGTATAAAATGTGCTGTGCACAGTAACTTTTTATTTTTCATGCTGGGAGAAAAGATTAATTTCATTTTAATGTCGGCGTAGCCATTTAACCTTTTCTGACACCAATACATTAGCTGCTCTCCTTGTTCAGTACAAACACCAGGGAATAGATCCTCGGAGTCGCACCAATTACTGCTGCAGTTGAAATCTGCGCTCACTCACACATTATGGGGAGAGAAGATGGAGAGGAGAGTCACACCTAAAGCATGGCACTGTATTTGGTAATTAGGAGGAAACAGAATCTGCTGCTTGTGGATTTTATATCATGTGACAGAGGTCAGCGTCTCTTTATTGTTTATTACCACCACAAACTCTTTCTTTTTCATGCTTAAAATGCTGAACTGCAGCACGATGCAATCAACACATATTTAATCTCTGTATTTTAAATGTGTTTTACAATTTAAAGATTTTTATATTTTATTTTTTACAGATTATTTTTGAGATCCATGTGAGAAGACAGATAGCTGAATAATTTTGTTTTTTTTTTAAGATGGTGTTTAGAAAAAAAAAGAAAAGGCTCTATTAAAAAAAGTATCAGTGAACTTCTTATGAAAGTGGCACATTAAACGGCATAAGACTTTCGTTTTATTTATTCCCAGTTGCCTAACGGTAACTGTGGTGACCTGCCACCACCAGATGTTTGGACTGGTTGTTTGCTAGGTCAGTAGATCCTATTGGGTCCGTCACTGTAAATGCCGACAAAACCGCTGAAAAGACCAAGGAAGAGGTTGTCACAGCTACAGTTCCAACCTCCCCAGTCTCACGCCAAATCCCCACTAGTGGAAATGCTGCCATAGTACTGTGAAGTAATAGTTGTTCCACAAGACAACTGAGACAAGAATTCAAAGTTACTCTGGCTGTTTATTAGTAGAAGGGATTGGAGATTCTTAGAGCTAGACAAGAAAAGTAAAGTTGTCAAATATTCCTTCAAATGAAATCAAAACTGGTATTTTGACATGAAAGATGCCTTTGTGCTGCCTTCAATGCCTCTTATTTCTGCAAGACATTTTTGGCTACTTGAAGACTGCTGAAGCATTCTGTTAAGATTTGAAATTATTATGCTGAGAGACTGTTCTTGAGAAATCCCTTGTGGTGATTGAACTTAGACTAAAGGATACGTTGTTTGACTTGTGGCTTCCAGCATTTTCTTTTTGAATAATTCCCCGCTTCTTGCATTCATTATTGGCTTTGCAGTTTTAGCGGAAAAGAAGGCGGGACGCTTCCGTGTCAAAAAAGACAATGTATTCATTTCGGTGCTTCAGGCATGTGACTATTGATGACGGCAACGGTTTCCAACGCTGTACTCGCAAGTCGAAGAGGTCACTTCCTCCTGCTGATGTGTTTTCTTCCATTTTGGCATGAATCCCTAAAGACTGAAAAGCTCTGGCTTAGCTGAGGAGCAATCAGGGTGCAAGTGAGAAGTGCTGCAGAGAAGCTGAGACTTCGATGTACTTTGAAGCTGAAGAAAAACCAACCAGATAGAGGATGTACAAAAAAAACAAAGATGACTCACCATTAAGTTCCCTGCTGCTTTGTCTAAACAAATGAACATATCACAAAGCAGATGCTTCACCTAAAGGCACTGAAAGCGTCATCTATCCGAGACCCCGCCCTTTTTTGTGTAAGGTACACGATCTCGTGCAGAGCATCTGTCAAAATACATATTCTCCCTAAAGCATATCCAGACACCTCCATCCAAGGACAAATCAATTAGCAGAAAACGACAGGCAGATGGTTTTGAAGGATGTCAGTGCCTGCGCCTCAGGTGAGAGGCATCGGATGGCAGCGAGCGACTGTCAAGTAGGATACTTGTCTGGGTGATTCCCCTATATGTCATCCACACACACATACATACACACACACACCTCCCCAGAGCATCTCCCAATATCAGACACATGCTGCCACAAAGAGGCCGCTCACTGGATGCTAAAATCAATGCTTAGAGAGTCAGAGAAGTGTGAATATTTCATACACTTATTATCAAACTGAATAGCAGATTAGCATTCCTTCAGAATTACCCCAGGTGATGCTAAACAGGCAATGTGGATAGGGCGCCTGAATTTTTATGCATCTGGAGAGAGGGGGAAAAAAATGGGAGATCAGAATGTCAATAATTCAAAGAAGAAAGCAAAAATGTAGAGTTAGAACAAAACAGTTAATCCTGGATTTCAGCACTGAAGTAAGCAAGGTAATATTTTAGCTGATTACACATTTGTGGTGCGGCAACGCATCAGTGTCCAAACGTATGATTTCTCTGCGTGTTTTCTAGTTTTCCTTCCAACGGATGAGATAACAGTCTAACTGAATTAGCCCAACTGCT
>JAOWBL010000016.1:4668577-4711373 GCA_028564865.1 Zenarchopterus dispar
GTATGATTTCTCTGCGTGTTTTCTAGTTTTCCTTCCAACGGATGAGATAACAGTCTAACTGAATTAGCCCAACTGCTTATCTGCTGATAGCCCAGAAGATAATTTGACCAGTAATGGAGGAATAATGGAAGCTGGTACAAAGACAACATTTTGAAAAGCTTTGGAAAGAAACAATAGAGAACCTGGTGGCTGCGAGAGAGGTCTATTGGTTAAAAAAAAAGCCCATTTTCTCCAGCTCAGCTACAATTAGGGCAGACAAAAGATGAGACAATACCATACACTGGAGCAGTCACTGAGAGACATAACAGCAAAAAAAAAGACAAAGCAGAAGAGAAAGGTAGCCTATTAATTAAAAGACAGAAAAGTGATAACAGTAGAAAAATCAGGGAAAACACACTTATTTTCACAAAAGTGAAAGCACATTTCTGAAACCTTACTCTATTATCTTATTAACCATACCCCCCGCCCCTTGTTTTTCACAATATTTTCATCTATGCATCATATTAACTCCGCCTGACAAGCAGCCAGTTTCTAATCACGGAAATGGACTCCTTATAACCGCCATAAAGATCTTAAGGCTTGCTAATTGAGATTCATGGCTTCAAATACCAATCAGATAAAGTGATTACGGATTCGCTTGTCCAGATCTTTAAATCGTAGCTTCCCCTCCCAGAACATCATCCTCTGATAGTCCATGTCTCATCATTTCATTATAAATCTCTCTTTGTTTTGAAGCGGTGTTGCTCCCTTGAGAGCTCCAACTTGGCACAATTAGGCGCTGTAATTATTCCTCTGCAGAGCTGTAAATCTAAACAATCCATAACTGTCCATTCTCTTCCAGAAGCCTGAAGCAAGCAAGTCTATTTACTGTTGATTTTTGTCACAAGATGCACTGTGAAATGGGGACAACGCATCATTCACAGTTGTGCAATGTATATAAGCACTTAAAAACAGATCTAGGGATTTATGAGTGGTTTTTTCATTAATTCCTTTTAAATGGACTCGTGAGCTTTAGTATGTCAGTTCTTGTCTTGACTTTGAATAAAGAAAAATGTACAGCAGGGTGGGCCACGATGAAAGAAAAGTGGTGTGTTTAAATAATGGGGGGAAGTGAACACACACTAGAGAAAAAGAGAGATAACAAAATAAAAACCAGAATTCAAACATTTGCTCATTCTTAAAAACCAGGGCATCTTCTGTTTTGCTTAAAGTTTGTTTGAAAGAGCATACTCTCTGTGTTTTTGAACAAGGTGTCTCCAAGCCTCACAAAGTCTAGATCAGCAATTTGGTCCAGATCTGATTCTGGCTCAAACATGTGTGGCTGGATTTCTGGACTTGTCATTGTTAAAAATGTAACAAATCTCTTTATCATAGTTGTTTTGTGTCAGTGTTTTGGAACTCTGAATTCCTGGTTGGCAGCAGAAGCTGAGTGGGCTCTTGAGGTACTCCCGCCCCTCACAGAAAGCTTGTCAAGTCTTGTTTTCTTGTGTTTCTTTGCCTGCTGTTCTTTTGCTTTATTAGATGCTATACTTCCAGTTTTACTTTGAAAGCCTTAATTCCTTGTGTGATAAGTTCTGGTTTGATTTCCTTTGCTCTCGTTCGCCCTGTCTGTTCACACCCTACCTCCTCAGTATCTTCAGTGTGTCTATATGTTGTCCTGCCTGTTCTCACTTCCCCACTAGCCTGTCATCTTCATCCATTTCTTGCTTCTCGTGTACATATTCATCTTTCTGCCCGCTATTCAGCCTATTTTTTTTCTTGTTTTGACCCCTGGATACAGTTCGGGATATCCTGCTTTGGCAACATTTTTTTTTAAATTATTATTATTGATCACTCCTGGCTCTTTGATCCCCTGCACTTGGGTCCTCTTCCTCCCAATCTTGACAGAGGTCTATTTAGGATCTATCTCTTAAACACTGGTATAATACTAAGAAAAATACCACAAATATTACTTGAACAAATCCAGCTCAAACTTTATTTAAATGATCTGATACATAACTTCTCACCTTTCAGTTAAAAATTGGGAAGTAGTTTAGTTTGTGGTCAGACTGGATCTAGCTGATCCAGTCAGCTGGATCACCGCCTTCCTGAAGTGAAGTTTGGTGTCTTCCCATTTTGTTTTGTTTTGTTTTGAAACCCATTTAAACTATTGGACTCCCCATCTCTGACTTCATTCAGCAACAAAGAAATGATCTAAGCAAACTTTAGCTGCAACATATACCATTTCTTAAGTACGCTAGTGGTGTATTAGTCTACACACACAACTACAGATTTAAAAAGAAATTCATTCCATATTTTAATTTCCTGCACACACTGAATTGTGCTTGGTTCAGAATTTGATTATTACTGCATGTTTGCATTTTAGCACATCACTAAAACAAAAGGAACACAAGAGCTTGCTAAAGGTAGATATTTCTCCGTACATTAAACTATAAGTGATATATAATGTTAAACATCTGAGTCAATCTTTTGGAAGCTGACCTTTTTAAACACAATATTATTACATCTCAACAGGAGCATTTAGCATGTTTAACTAATGCTAAATGCTAATGCATTAGCTTTTTACTTAATACAAGGGAAGAAGTGCTGCCAATAACATCTCACTATGATTTCAACGGCCTGTGGCTGTTTTAGGAAAGATAAGAATTCTGCAATGAAGGAAACATGTTACGGCCCATATGCTTATTCTAGTAAGGCAGACAAAAGCAAACTAAACAGTGTAAATAATATCTGAAATTTTGTGCATCACTATGTTGCTCTTCTTGACCACAGTAAAATTGAGCAGTTTGGGAAAAAAAAAAAACAGTCTGCTACTGTCTGCTGAGGTAACAGAAATACTTAAACACTCCCTGACACACAAACTGGTTAAAGAGAGAACTGAGGAGTCTAAAAGTGTGCAGAAAAAGCAAAAGCTGAGATATTTAGCTCAGAGTAATAAATTAGAAATCATAGGAGTCATTTAAAAGTGGTGTAGAAGTATGACAAACTTAAAGTAGTAACTGTCGTGAGAAATCATTGAAAGGAATGAACAGCACTGAATAAGTAATAGGAAATTTTAACTATCAGTAAGATGACTAGTTTTTGTGAAAAAGGGAATAAAAGTGGTAGATAAAAATCTAAAGAAGCTTAAGGATAAGGGGTTGACTAAAGAAAAAGTAAAAAAGAAAACTAAAGAAAATATTGAACTGTTGCGTATTCTTCCTTAAGCTTAGGTCACAAAGGTTCCTATGAAGGCAGGTTTGTGTGAAATCTGGCGTTCATAGACTTTCATGAAGCCTTTCTGTAGCCTTTTTAGGAAGTTGAGACAACTGTCCAATTCACAAGAGCAATTTGACAGATTCTTGAGAAAATTAGTTGATTTTCTGCTGCACTCTGGCCGTGGACCCGATGCAAAACTCACAGCAATCTCAACTTGTTGGTCAGACGATCATACGACTTTCGGCACATTTTGTCGGGCTATATAAGTGGTGGCTGTCCAATATCTCCAAACATCGGTGTCTTGATCGTTTCATATGCTGGAATACTTGTGGAAACGTTTGTAATTTTCTAGATGGGAATCATATTGAGAAGGCCGCAGCTGTACCTTTCTGCAGCTGCGGGACGAAGAGGAAGGAGCTCCAGCAGTTAGTCACTGCTTTCTTTCAACTGCGCCCGAGCGGTGCACGTATGACGTGTTAAAATTCGTTCGTAGAGTATTTGCAGCTGTTGGTATGGGACCAAGGCAATAGCAGATTAACTAGTGACTCTAATTTAACTGCCTACCCACATCAACTTGAAGGATTTTATGGTTCTGTTTGGGAGCAAGCCTAGTGATGGATTCCTGACTTTGTCATCGGTTTACCCCAGCTCTTACTCAGTGTCTCTGACAGCCGGGATGGACTCCAAACCCAGCAACCCTCAATACGATGAAGCAGGTACAGCTCAATCACCTCAGTCCAGTCAGTTCAACCAAATGACTGAGCTAGACGTTTCTCAAACTTGTGAGTAGTGGGAAGGAAAAACAGCTTTCAACTGCAGGATCTAATTGTGTAAAAGTACTCCGAGTGGTTTACAACTCCCGTTCACAAATCTAGAGCATCGCCTCTGTACTGAGCTGAATACTAATGTAAAGGTTGCAAGACCTGACAGGGTACGAAGCCTTATGTACTTTTTAAAAAAATGCAGATAAACTAACTAAAGCCAACTGGGACTGCAGGATCCAGTCCCAGTGAGAACAGAAATGCAGACAAGACACCACTTTTATTACAGATATCAACAAATACATCAGCTCATGTTTGTTTCCCTAATTTGCCATCACGGACAACAAAGACTCTTCAGCAAATAAAAAAAACATCTGGCTTCATTCCAAAGAATGACCTTGCGCAGAAGTGACAGCTTAATCACAATATTTGAGAGCGTGTATCACCCAGGATAAAAATTTAAAGCTTTAATCACCACTGGCCAATATAACCAGCTGACAGCTGAAATAGTGTTCACTTCCAGAGAGTGTGTGTTTTTACGATGACACTCCATCAAAATGGAATTAACCACTTTGCAAACACAACGTTACTGTGACAAGCTTAAAGTAAATTATGAGTAGACGTTTACACCGTGGTGCAGACGCGGCTCACTTCGGTGTCTTCATACTTTTCCCATTTCTTCACATCGAACAAAGATTTTTTTTTTTTTCCCCCTATGCTCATATGTGGTTCAGTCATTTAATATGATAATCTCTCTTGCAAAACCTCCCATTTTTAAATAATTTAATTCACTATATCCATGAATACATCACAGGATAATTGTTCCTCTAAAAACTAGTCTTTTTTTTTTGGAACCAAAATGCTAATTAAACCATTAAATGAAAAAAAAAAAGAGCAACAGCTCATTTCTCCGACCAGTATGGGAGAAATGGAGTTCACAAAAAGGCGTGGGGTCTATTCATCTTGAGGAGCATTAGGCTGATGGCTGAACTCAGCCCAACCCTCTAACACTTACATTTAGAGGGATTATTCCATTGAATGTTAAATTAATCTTGCATTTCCAGTCATTAACGTCTGAATCAATGAGTCTCTGGAACATGGAATAACTCCTTTTGGACAAGTCGAGCATTTGGGGCGTCATCCAAGTGGCCGCACATGAAGATTCAGACGTCACTGAGATCTGCTTGATCTTCACTGCAGTGAGTTTGATGTGATCTTTTAGAGATGGCAGAGACGCCGCCATTTTTTTTCTCCTCAATTGAGATGTTCCTTTCACTGAACTAAAATGCCAAAGTCTTGTTATTTCGCTTTCGCTCTCCCCCTCCCAGGGTGGCTCCTGACAGTGTTCGCGGCTTCTCTTCCCCAAGTGGCGATGAAATGAGCGACAGGCGGCGTTCTGCTGCTTGCATAAGCTGTCAACACCGAGGACGTTTGTGTATTCCTAAATCAAAGTCAGGCCTGTCTGAGCACATGAAGTGGCCTTTGTATGGCCGCCTCGGCGGGAAGATCCGGTGGTTGGTTCTGGCAGCTTCACTACTGCTGGCTCATGACTTGGGGGGGGGACCTTTTCTGAAGTCTCATGAGGGGCAGATTCAAAACCTTGACAAAGCACAGCCTTACTAATCACAACAATTAGAAGATATCTGCTATTCCCAAAAGCAATTGTTGTAAATAAAGCGCTCTTTTTCATGTGACAGTGTGACTCAAAATCTGAACCAAATTTAGTGTTTTTATTACTTTACCGTTCTGTATAATTGATCTCTTCAACTGAAACAAACTATGAAATTTATATTTGTGTAACATAAAACCCAAGGGCTGGATGTGGACCCTGGTTCATGTCAATCCAGCTCTCCTTAAATGCAAATAACACAATTGTTGAATCATAAAAAATTCTGTGAACTTCCCTCTTTAATGTCATTTGACTTAATTACAGAATAAAGCCTTTTAAAAGTTTAGAGTGAACTCAAAGAAAAAAAAATTGTATGCCAGTGATCAGTGGTGGACAAAAATATGTCAAAGTGCTTTTCAAAATAAAACGCCCTCCTTGTGTCAAAATAAACCGCAAAATACAGCAGACTCGACTTGTTTGCATTGTTGATCCCAGCAGGAATAACTAAGTTTGTGAACTACGTCTCCATAGCACTTGGAAGTGGCAAAGGACCACTTTTGCTGTTTGCCAAAAGCTAATAAATAATGGAAGCTGCCCCACCCATTAGTTTGTAGAAGTGTACAACTCTCAGCCCCATATAAGTTCCCAAAGACTCGCTGTGGGGCCATTCCTGGTTACAAAGCCCCGCGCCAATGTCTGAACGCCATTAACCTAGCCCCAATAATGCAAACCTACCTATTGTTGCCTTGCAGTTAGAAGGTTCTTGGTCTGAATCCTGAATGCATCTTTTCTGTGGAGAGTTTGAAAGTTCTTCCTGCACTGATTGGAGATTTTAAATTGACCCCAGGAGTAAGTGTGGTTGTGCAGGGTTGTACTGGACTGGCAACCTGTCCGGGGTGTAACCCACCTTTTGGCTAAAGACAGCTGGAATTGACTTGAGATTTACTTGGAGAGAGATTGTACATGACCGTACAACCAAAACCAGTGGGATCGGTTGAGATACTATTTTTTTATTTATTTATTATTATTTTAATTCTTCTGGTGGTAGCATGGGATGTTGCGTTATCTTGTTGACATCTAAGAAAGTATTGCATATTTTTCAGGGTTCAAATACATGAACTCATTTAAAACACATGTTGTATTTGGAATACATATTTTAAATACACATATCATTGATACAGTCTATCCCTGCCAGTAATAGGCTGTGATGAGGTTTTTACCTAAAATAAATCATTTTAAAAATCTGAAAAAAATTACTCAGGATATTGTCATTTTAACCACATTTTGTCACAAATACTGATTTTAGAAGAAATATGTTGGGAGTGGTGCTTTGATCAAGGAGTACATCCAGATATATTTAAATCTTTTTTTTTTTTTTTGGCTTTAAGCACCAAAATTTACACAAGCATAGAGTTAAACCTTTGCAAACGATTGTACTGTGAACAGCAACGTTGCCAAATGTGCTTTGCGTCTCTCGTATCTAAATTCACAAAGATGCATGCAGGAACATGATTATGAACAAGATTATTAGGGTTCAAATACTTCATCTCCTCATCCCAATGGATTTTCCTTGTAAATAATTACTATCTTATTCCATTCCAAAAACATTATTTAGTTTAGCTATAAGAAAGTAGAACTGTAATCCTGCGTTACCAGGAGGCGTCTGGGTGTCTCTATGAGCCACCTGCTGCAGGATAAGGTGAGACAGTGAAGCCTCTTGATAACAGACTCCACATCTGAATGAGCAGTTTTAGATCAGGTGAAGCTGTGACCTTGTTGTGTCATTTATTCTCATATTCAAGGAGAATTATAGATTTAAAAAAAAAATCAATTTATCTTTTCCACATAAAAATTTTAATAGCACATTTTTTAAAGTATAAAGTGACAGGCCTGTCATTGAAAAGCTAAATTATAAATCTGAAATCTAGCCAAACAAGTTAGATGGGAGTTAAAATTATCATTCATCTGTGGTATTTTGCTAAAATACGGCTCATTAATTCCTTGTAACCTTTATCCTTGCTGGTGTTACATTTAACTTGGGTCTCACTTTCTTTCTCTTTCTTCAATTTTTAATTGAAGAAAAAAAAAATTTCTTTTTATTTGAAGTCATCCAAGAAATATAAAAGGGATTTTCCTGCAATACTTGGCATTCATTGTCCCCAGAGGATGAATCCTGTCCTCTGTGATGTTGTTTAAAAGGTCATATTGGATGTTCATCAAAAAAAATTGACACAAACAATTTATCTAATACTTTCTCGCAGCTTTTTTTTGAAGATCGTGATCACAAAACAAACATGTTTGAGCTCAATAAATGCCCATCTTGCTCCAGGGAGCATTCGAGTTTCTGCTCTTTAAAGGCTCCACTGACAGAAGACATGACAGAGTTTTTGTGTTGACCTTTTATTTGACTTCTCCTCCCCCCCTCCCACTTCCAGACGGTTTGAATCCATCTCGGAGCGGGATAATTATGAGTATTTCTAATCATTTATCCTTCGTCAGTGTTGCTTGGTTGGGATGCCTTGTTAGTCCTGTGTGATGCTATCATCGACTGATCACAACCATCAGCCTCATATCCTGCCTCGCATCCTCCACCCAGAACAACAGGAGAGCTGAGCTTGATAAACATCGCTGATAAACGTTTGTTTGATTACAGGAACCTGGAACCCAGCCAAGATGCTAACCCATTAGTTTTCGGCAGCCAACGACAGAACATATAACCACAAATCTTCAAGCCTCACTGCTTTTAATGTGGGGAAATGATACAGCTATAAACATTTTAACTTAAATTTTTTTAATTATGATGCATGTTTTTTGTATGTTTTAGCTCTCATGAAACTGCTTTAACCTTCACATCACATCAGATAACAGGGAATCAAAAAGGGCTTTTAATTAGCAGAATAAATCCTTATTGTCATGGGAACAGATGGCTTGGGAAGTTACTTGAGTGTTTTGTCACCTTAAAAGGTTTGAGAACTACACAGATTTGCAGCGAACATTTTGCTTCCTCTTCACAAGGCTATAGAGGCTCACAAGTGTGCATGCGCAGATCAATAGGTGCTCACTGGGAAATGGGCCTGGGCGTAAATTAACACGCCATGGAGCAAGACAGCGGCACAAGACAAACCAGGGTGTAATTTGAACAAATACACCTCTGCTGCCTGAGTGGACATTAGGTAGTTGAAGGCGTTATTTACTACAATGTAACTGAAGGAAGACATTTTTTTTGAAGTGATATTTAAAGACAATAATGGGTATTTACAACAATCCACCTCAAATAGAGATACTGCAGGAAAAGAGAAAAAAACAATAATCAATTATAAGGCTTCATGTAAGCTTCATGGTTATCTAATGTCTTATTTTTTTTGGATGTCTGGTCAGACTAGTAACAAGAATGATGAGTCTGCTTCATCTGGATTTGACTTGATTTTCAGGGAGCGGTACCAACAGATATAAAAGAAGCTGGATAAGATTCACGCCGCTGGAGAAGTGTGTACAACCAGTCAGAGAAACGTGTGATGCAGGAGGAGTGATAACCAGACTAGTACCAACAAAATATTGGTCTGAAAAATATTTAGTTAGGTCGGTTCGTATTCTCTAGCCAAAACACCACACCATAAGCCTTGAGGCGATGGTCAGTAGTGTCATTAGTCAATGATGAGGCAGAGTCATGTTTCCATGACAACCAGCCTGAGGTGAAAAGTGCGGTGACATGACTTAGCAGAGCTGCTGACGCTGGTGTGACTTGTTGCCGTAATGTGACGCAACTTCTCGCAAGAGACCATAAAAGTTGGACCATAAAGGTTGTAAAGAGCAGGTATCTTATTCACCTTAATATGAATCAATGAAACAGAAGGATTTTGAAAGTGGAATTTTAAGGTGAAAACATTATCTGCTGTTTCTTTAACCAGGACTTATGGCCTGTCCAGGGCACACCCCACCTCTCTTTCCGTGTCAGCCGGGATATGATCTTCATAACTCTGAATAGGATTGATGCGACTATTGAAAATGAATGTAGGACTAGTTTAGTGTCTACATTAAATTCCACACACAGGTCTTTTGAGCAAAGCCTCTGAATTTCACCACTGGCACCCTGAGACCTAAAACTGATTCACTGACACAATAGAGGAGGACTGATTGACTCTGCGCAATGAATTTCCTTTTCTTTTTTTTTTTTTTTTTTTACATAATTCAGAGAGCAGGAACATATCTTGTTAATGTGGTTAATATCATTTTCATTTCATCTTGTAGGCACCAGTTTTTATGCACCCTACACCGACAGTGTGTCTGTTTTAATACACAGACCTATTCTGTAATCACTCCAAACATTCAGTTTATGGGTCTGGAAGAAACACTGCTTTGCTTAAAATGTTAAAGGGTTTAATAGTGTAGTGAATGTGCCGCTCCTGTCTAAGTTGTCCCACCCTACAGGCTGACCTCCCACTGCACACGGATCACATACCAACATTGTACCATGGGTGTAATTAGAGATGAGCTGATGCCGTGATGGTAAGCACGAACTAAAATGGCATCCCGAATGTCTTCTGTCACCTAATATACACAATGAACTCTATACAGCCAAAAATGGGTGTGTGCGCAAACACACCTGCATGGATGCAAATATATACCCAGACAGAGCCGAGACATACAGACATTCACATGAATGTGTGCACACAGACAATAGCCTCCAACTCCACTCCAGCCTGGCAGGTAATTGCTGTCTATGGGGGGACAGGTGCCTCTACAATGGAGCGCCAGCGTCCTGGTGAGCTCCATTCACCGCCTCTGTAATTACCTAATTGAAAAGCCCACAAGGGAAGAAGAAAGAACGTATGTGTATGTGGAAAAGGAGGTGTGTGGAGATTAGAGTAAAAAGCGGAGAAAGCAGACGATAAGTGTCAAGCTTTTACCGCACAATGAGGCTCAGCGCACATGCGCCTAGGTGACATTTGTTTGCAGATATGAACACATATACACTTGCTTGACCACACACACACACACACACACAACAGCCTGATGAATTTTCTGAATCAGATCACTCTTGAGGGTAAATATTGTTGGGCGCGAGTTGAGAGATGGAGCGAAGGAGGGAGCGGTGATGGGAAATCTATTGTTGCAGTATGAAGATACAGAAGAGGGGAGATGAGGGGGGTCAGGGTACTTGGAAATATCAAAGCGAGTGGGTCACCCTTATTTCTGATGTCAACCTGCCTTTCTCAGCTGCCCCTCTGCTTCGGCTTTAAGTTTGTATGAAATACATAGACAAGCTAGAGCAGCTGGGGGGTTTGTATGAATAGGATGAAAGTGTGTGTGTGTGCATGGATTTGTATGTGAATATATTTTGTGGAACCTGTGCACCTTGGTTCTCCTGAATGTACCAGCAATATATTTTATCATTATATACTACTACTCTCTACCTCACATAAATGCAAATTTTTGAATATTAAAAGAGACCCTCTAAAAGGAATAGGTAGCATGTATTTGGAAATATGCTTATGTTTAATATGGGAATGATTAGATCAGTTAAGAATAAAGAGTGTCAGCCATGGATCGAGTTAAGAAAACTGGATCCTCTGAATTCAAATTGCCCTAAAATATTCAGAAAGTTCCTGCAGTGGAAAAAAAAAATCCTTTTAATTCTATTCACATAAGAAAGTCAACTCAAGTCACTTTACAGGGAGAAAAAAGCAAACAAACAACTTCTCTCTGACTACAGAAAAAAAAAAGGAACTTTCTTTTACCGTGGAGAAACTGCCTGCAAAGCCAGAACCAGGGTGGGCAGCCATCTGCCGCTGACTGGTGGTCGGGTCAAAGGAAAAAAAGACGGGATAAAAGATACGAGCAAGAGAGAGAGAGGCAGTGACGATAGGAAAGTAAAGGGGACAAAATTCACACTGTTGAGCAGTTGGCAGAGCTTATATACTTGTTGTCGGATGTTTTATCCAGGTTGGAGCTTTTTACTGCGCTGATCTGGCCAAATCTGGCGATGGCAGCTGGGTGGCAGGTGGTGGCAAATGAGGAGAAAACTAACCATTTGACCTTGACTGTAGCTCATGTAAACACAACTACCCATTCGTTCATCTTTTCACTTAATTTGCACGTCTAAGCTGTTGAACAGTTTTTCAGAGTTTAGTGACCCACCGAACTAAAGAATCCCTTGACTCGGTACTGACAAGCGCAGACTGGCCTTGAGGACATAAATACTAATGGCAAGTATGCTGAGACTGAAGATTCATACCCTGTTTTGATCATGTGCATGCTGAAGGTATTTGGATTAACTGCTAATTTAGCTAATAATCCAGCATGCTAGCTTCAGCAACTGAGGCTGATGGTGTAAAATAAAAAAAAAAAAATTGAAAAATTGAGTCTTCATGCTCATTTTTAGATTTTTACGTTATAACTTAAATCATAAAAAAACAAACTGAGCATTAAAAATGTATAATTTGTTGACATTATGTAACATCAAATACACAAGTCTTTGTTTCTGGCAGAACAGTAAATGACTCATTGATTTTGAATTACAAAGTAGAAAAATAAAAATCTCCTACTCTGGCTTTTTCTGGTTTTTTTGTGTTGTTTGTCTTTTGTCAGTTGAAACACAGAAAAAAACAACACTATGAAAGAGTTTATCCATATCTCCTTTTATTTCATTTTAACAGGAATCAAGATATTCCATTTGGATCAAAAATCTTTTGCAAGACAGCAGAATCTACCTCTAAATAACAGAAGACGATAAGCCAAATCAGCTGACCAAACAGATGATTGAGCTCATGAGTCTTTTCCCTAACAGTTGTCGGTCCAGATGTGCTAATGACCAACTGAGGGGAGTTTTGACACTGTACTTCTAGCTGGTGGTTATAACCCCACCAAAAGCAGCTATGGGTGCTAATAAGTCAACGCAAGTCGCAAACTGCTCACTGGTTTCAATTTTTGCCGCAGTTAAAAACAATAAAACAGTTTGTTGATTGTGCCCAGTCACCTCAGACATAAGAATTCAAAGATAACTGCAGAAAGCTATAGAGAAAAAAATCAATCGAAGAAAAAAGAGACACTAAGTTATAGGGGGGAGTTTTTAAATGTCATTTTAAAAAGTAGAGAACATGCTCAAACTGGATGCCTTTACACTGTTAGCTGAATTTTTCAGCTCCTGTTTTAGAAACTCTTAGAAGTAGAAGTAAGCCTCCAGAGTCCAGTGCTCCACGGTATTATGTAGTCCACAACGTCCGAACGCAGCACGGGCATCTCACAGGTGCCTCTGCGTCTATCAGAGCTGATTTAAGACAAAGTTTTTCTTGCACCAGGGATGAGAGAGCGTCCGAATGCGCTTGTATTTTACAGTGAGGTTTTTCAGTTCATGGGGAAAATGAATGAGTGGTGTGAGAGCGTGTGAAAGGTGTAAATTTCACAATTGTCATGGTCAGTGTATGCGAGATGACAGAACTGACCATAAAGCTGTTCTCCTTTGACATATGCTATCTCTGATATTTTGAAAAATACGAAGAAGCAGCATCTTGACAACCTCACATATGTGAAACAACAACAATGTTCTTGTCGTCCTTGGATGCACTTGCTGCTCTGTAGTACATGACACCACTCGTGTTCCCAGGTACAATGTTTCTAAGTATCTACACACTAACACGGGCTTCTTTTTTTAAAAATGGAAACAAGTGCAGCTCTATCAAATCTTTGAAAATACTCCTCCTTTTCTTTAACCCCCCACCCAAAATATCTCTGGAGTATGAGTACATACGCGCTTATGTAAATACCTTAGCGTTGAGAAGTTTCTCAGCCCTTTGGGTGCTTGAAAAATAACTGAAATCAGGGATGAGAAACTGGGTCAGACTCTGAGGCGGGTTTCAAAAGTGGATTCTTGAAGAAATAGTGTGTAAAGATGAGTGTTGAGGAACAGAAGGGCAAACTGAAAAGATGACGATCAGGGACAAATAAGATCTCAAAGGGACAAGGACAAAAGCAAAGAAGTGGACCACATTTGGCGGACGGCCTTATATTTGCAGCATTCAGGTTCCCGTCATTCGCCTTGGGTTTGTGGCATTTGCAGGGAAGATCATAACAAACATACACAGGCGTAAAAATTGTGGGGGTAAACAAAGCAATTTGCCCAGAAACCTGTCAGTCTCGCATCCGTCGACTGAATCACTGAAGCAAATTTGGTGTCTGCGCGAGCAAAGATGTTATATTCCATCTCACTGGGCATCAAACGCAACCTGGAGTCGCAGACATGTAAATAAGACGTGGAGAATGTCACGTCTCTGTTTGTGGGGTACGTTTGAGTTCTCGTCTCCTGCAGCAGTGACATGTAGACCTTATTACAGCATGGAAATGACCTCCTGCTGTGCAGCTGAAGGGTGACCTGACATACTGTACATGCTCAGATGTGCGGAGTGGAAATTGTACCTCATTTGTTTACACATGTATGTGCTTGAACATGTGTTCAACATGTATCCAAATACCGTATCAAAATATGACAGAAATGAACCATCTTGTCCTATTTAGAAAGTGGTATAAAAAAGAACTTTACAGCATAAGCTATCAATAAAATTTCAATTACCAGAAACAAAAGTTTGCTCTACTTATCAGCCCTTCTATGATGTTTCTTTTTTTAAATAATGACAATATGATGAAGCTATAAATAGCGCACTTCCCCTCTAGTTGGGGCTTTAATCTTGTACAGATAAAAACACATGTATATTTAGAACTTGACAGTGTCATTTAACAAAGTATATTCAATATAGTATTGAATTTATGTATTCAATATAAATTGAATACTGTCTTGATACATTGTGGTTCAGTGCTTAGCACTTCTGGCTCGTAGCAAGAAGACTGACAGCGGTTTTTCTGTGTGGAGTTTGAATGTTCTCCTGGTGGTTGCGTGGGTTTTCTCCGGGTTCTCCGGTCTCCTCCCACAGTCCGAAAAACATCCACGTTAACTGTTTGTGCGTCTGTCTCTGCAGGATTGCAGAAGGAAGGGCGTCTGGCGTAAAACTCCCAAACCTATGTGTGGACTATGATCTGCTGTGGCGACCCATCCAAGAGGGATTAAATCGAAATGGTTGATGATTCAATTTATATACTGGTTGGGGATATTCATGTCCAAAGTTACTTTTTTTTTTTTTTTCTCCACCAGTTAAAGTGGAATTGAACTGAATTGCGCTTCAATCAGCTTAAGATCATCCTGCTTCTTCCTTCACGCTATCAGAACTAGGGATCCGGTGCCACTCATGTCCTTGTCCACATGCCTCCATGTGTTATGGGTGGTGTTGTATGCTTTCAAACATGAGCCATTATTCTTGTATAAGTTTGGCTTTTCAACACTTTTTTTTTTCATACATTCTGTTCTTTAGCCACAGAAATTGTTTGTGTATTTCATTTTGGGACTTCTGTTCTCGGTAGATTTGGACAATAATACGCTTACCTCCGGTGAAGTAGGTTTTTTTTTGTTTTGTTTCTTAGGGATTTTATTCACTGTTGAAAAGATCCTGCAGTCATCCATCACTGTCGTCATATGTGGATCTCCAGGTCTGCATATATTCTCTCTTTTTTTTTCTCCTTCCCCCTGGCCATTTGGCTTACTCGCTGATTTCTTTTGTTTTTGCAGCACAAAGAACGCATACTTGAGATCTCTTTGAACCTCACGTTGCAGATTCACAGGAGCAACTTTGAGATGGAAATATCACACTTGACATCGACACAGCTGACACAAACCTCTGACCTTCTAAATTGATCAGGAGACACTGAAAGGATAATACACATTTGCCAATAAAATACATTTTGAGGTGTTTCTTTTTCAATGTGGGCTGGTGTGACACGCTGAGTTTTTTTCTTATCAGACCATAGTCACAGTGCTCTCAGTCTGGAGAATCAATAAATCGGACAAAAAAAACTTAGAAATGCCAGCTGCGTTGAGCAGATGCATGGTTAGCTACCCGCGGCTTAGCTCAGCTTCGTCCCCCAGGCCAACCCACAGCCAGTTACGTCAGACTGTTAGTAAAATTAACAACACAGTTTATTCTCTTCAAAATATGAATCCCTGTGTTCTGTTTTTATTCATTGTTCATAAGCTATGATCAGAAGAACAACGTAGCAAAAGTGATGACAGCTAGCCATGTTGACTGTGCCAATGGGCAATCAGAATCACTTTATTGCCAATACCAGTAAAACAGGTTTAGACAAGGAATCTGCTCTTATGTAATGGTGCAGATATAACATAAAATAATGAAAAGTAAAACTAGAATAAAAATAAATACAAAAGAATAAAGCAAAATAAATCAAAACTAAATAAAACACGGGGCAGCATGGTGGCTTAGTGGTTAGCACTGTTATCTCACAGCAAGAAGGTTCCTGGTTTGACTCCCAGCCCGGCAGGGGTCTTTCTGTGTGGAGTTTGTATGTTCTCCCCGTGCTTGCGTGGGTTTTCTCCGGGTACTCCGGTTTCCTCCCACAGTCCAAAAACATGTATATAAGGTTGCTTGAGAATTTTAAATTGCCCGTAGGTGGGAGTGTGTATGGTTGTTCGTCTGTATATGTGACGACCTGTCCAGGGTGTACCCCTGCCTCTCATCTGCCATGGTCTGGGATTGGCTCCAGCAGACCCCCGTGACCCACTAACTGGATTCAGCGAGTATAGAAGATGGATGGAAAATAAAATACTTAGAATAAGTTTTTTGTTTTTTTTTTTAAATCTACAATATATACACGTGCAAACAGTAGCAGGTGCTCCACCCAATCCAAAGTCCATGCTCCTAATTATATGTAACATTTGATGATTTATGTAATTTTGTCTGATTTGGTAAACAAAAAAATTTTATGATGATTAAATAAATTAACCCCTGCTACAGTTATCAATGTGACATCTTGCCACGGAGACCAAATTTGGTTTTTTAACCAAACTGTAAATATTTTAAGTTAAGGGCGTATTAAGATTGGGGTAAATGGTAGACTTTAACCTGGAAGTTTAAGTGAGAAGTTAGACTAAGAACTACTCAATTGTAGCAGCGAAAATTGTGTTTTGTTCTTGTCATGCTTAGCAGCACAGTGAATGTTAGTATGCCATTCACTTCAGTTGAGATATCACAAAACATCCCTTTTTATTCTGTCTTTGTACCAAGCTAGTCGTGGTGTGTTTACATGAACATTTACACCTGAATATTAAAGACAGACTGCTGTACTTAACCAAGTCTATTTAATCCTAGTGACAAAAGCAGCTCCTCCAAAAAGGATTCCTCTGAAAGGGACCTTTTACATTAGTGATTAACACCATGTCATAAAAGAACACAGTATTTGTTTTCTCTAAAAATCTCTGTTTCTGTTCTCTTTTGTTGGTACCATTTTGCAGTTCCACTTTGTCAGGCTACCTCCAAAATATGAGATTCTGAAGCCACAGAGTACTCTAATTGCTGTATCAGCTATGACAGGCTTTTTTTATTTTCTTTCACCACTAAAACACTCCATAATCCTTTTTTTTTCTCTGTCCTCCCACTGTTTGCTCACATCTCCTCTTATACAGCCTGTTCAGTGATAATAGCAAAAAAAAGACATGGTCAACCTTACCTGCATTTTTTTTCCCTCCCTATTATTTCATTGTCCATCACAAATGCACACACACACGCACATTTAATTATCCTGCAATGTCCCCATTTTCTTTGCATCTTCCACTCGACCCTCTTTGAAAGCTAGAGGTCACATTTATTTTCAATAGTTTCTCTTGCAGCTGTGAGAGCACAATAGAAATAAAATCTGAGTTATTTATTACGATATTAAACATGTAGTTTCAGGAAGATGAAACCTTGGGAGATGGACTATAAACATCGTGGTCAATTCAAGACCCCCCTCCCCCAGTCTCCCCAGGGACTTGGCCTGTTACATGTTGCATTTGGGCACACTGGTCAATAAAGGTAATTGATAAGCTTTCATATGGATATAAGTGATGAATGAAGGATATCACTGGTGCAATGAATCAAACTACCGCTGGAGTCATAAATGAATGATTGTACGCCCCACCTAATGGGAATAAGCATAAACTCATCCCCTGTAGTCAATGGGATGCAGCGTCATGGACAGGCACCTATAGGCTGTGTTATTGGTCCATCACTTACACTTTATGAGCACCTCAGAGCTGAGGCGGTAATAGTGTAACATCGGGTGGCCCAGTCATAGATTATTGGCAAGCCCATTGATCTGTCCAAAGGAGGTGTTAGAAACAACCATCAATCTTCTTCAAGTTAGATCTTTATGATGCCAACAGAGAAGACTTACATTGGTTAGAAAAAAAAATAATGAAAAATGAACCTTGATATTTGCATTTTAGTGATCCAGTATGTCTTGTTCATATGAATCACTACATTTGTGTTGGTTTTTTATATTATGTGACAGTTCCACTTTCTAGAAATGCTACCTTTTGCCAAGGCTCCAAAATGACCTGTGAAAAAATGCTGCCCTCTGGTGGTCATATGACACACTGCTGTGCAAACTTGTTTATAACCCAATTGATCTTTAATATAAAACAAAAGACACAAATATCACAATATTACCAACATATATACCCAAAGTTATGTTCATTTTAAATCTTAAAGTATAAAACACATAATACATTCAGCAGATGGCATCAGTAGAAAAATGAAGGAAATTCTTTGGCATCAGGAGAGGACTCGGCTTCTTCACACATTCACCCGTCATCTTTCTGTGTGCTAATTTTAGCAGCTTCACATTCTCAGCATTTCTGCAAGTCTATATTGACAAACACAATCACACATATTTTGTTTAAAAAAAAAATTATAAATCACATCAACATTTTTGCAATCAAAGTTAACTTAAAAAATAATGGTCTTGCCCTGACATCAAATATGTAAAAAGTATAAAAGTGAAGATGGACATTGTGGGGTCTGGGATGGTTACATTTTGACGAATTTGTTTTTTTTTTTTTTTTTCAAAAATACATTCTTATGTAATAGGGGGTCAGTTAGTGTGTTGTCCAGTTTTCACATAATCGGCTCCATTGCAACCCCAGTTCTTTATTATTTGCATGGTTAGTTAGATATGAAAAAGTGGTCTGGTGCTCGCATCTTTTAAAACTGGCTCCTTCAGATAATCTTCCGTCCAGCTCTGTCTCGGATGAAGCCTCTTTTAATAAGAGATAATCAAAGTTCAGTAAATTCTCCAATATGGAAAGTCCAGAGCTACTTTTCAGATTTTTTTTCCCCACTTTCAGTCAATGACCAAAGTGCATTAAAAAGAAAGAGGTACATGTAAAATATTTGGTGTTCAGAAAAAATAAAATTCTTGCTACTTTTGGATAGGGATCTTGAAGAAAACATTTGACTACAAAAGTACCCGATGCGCATGTGATCTGGTTAGGTCTCATTCAGTGTCCTAACGAATCGCTGCTCTTTGCAGATGATGTGGTCTTGTTGATGTCATTGAACTGTGAACATCAGATCTCGCTGAGTGTGAAGCAGCAAGAATCTGACACGTAGTTCTCAGCTTGAAAAGGGTAGTCAGTTGAGGTGGTTTGAGCACCTGAACTCAAACCACCTTCCTGGAGAGGTATTTCAGGTATATAGCAAAGAGGACCCAGGACATACTGGTGAGATATCTTAAAAGAAACTTTTCGGTGTGACTCTGAAAGAGCTAAAGGATGCTCGGGCCTCTTTGTTCAGGCTGTTGCCCTGGCAACTCAAACACAGATAGGCAGGAGTTAATGGATGGATAAAAAATGTCTTCAGTTTTCATATGAAGAGTTTGTTTTCATTCATTTAAAAAAAATAAAAAAAACTTGGCCTGGTAAACATCATGTATGTCTTGGTTCAATCCTCCAGTTACAGCAGATTTCAGGGATTTACATCATGCTCTTATCAAGAACTATTTAGAAAAAGTGGTTTTAGTCTGACACAGTCCCAGCTCTGTTAATGAGCTTTTAAACAACTGTTCTAGGAAGTCAGAGCTTTACAGCACAGATGTTTGCTTTGTCAAAGTGCTCTTGTTCAGTAGTTTAGTCAGTCTGTCTGGGAAAAAAAAAAAAAAAATCTGTTTACCACGTTGTAGCTGTTAGAAAACAAAAGCCTGGTCAGGCAGGCGAGCTTCAACTGGTCTTCAGTAGTTTCTTAGGTCCACCTTTAACCCCCTTGTCAATGTGCCTGTGGAACTTCCCTGCGGATGAGACTGCGTGCCAGTCTCTTAGTGAAAAGCGCGTGGGATTTCCCGCAATACGTGTTTGTCGTCTTCTGCAGCTCCTCTTCTAATGGATCCAACAAGGAAGTGACGAGGTCTGTGCCAAAGACATGCTGCAATGACAAAAGAGTTTTTAAGAAGTTGAACTCTCCTGGATAATTCAAGAAAAAGAAAATACTGCATTCTTTTGATATAAATCTTATTAAACCTATTCTGAAAGAGAACTGCAATAAAAACAGAGAAACCACACAAACTGAAGGAGATTCCTGGGTATCAACTGATTTTTATGAGATGGCAAGATGGATGGTACTCTCGCAATACTTGTACTTCAAAGATACTTTTTTTTGTGGATAAATTAAGTAAAGTAAATCATTAAGTGACATCTGAATCCAAATCTGTCTGATCAGACAGACTAACCAAAGCACTCCATACTGTTAAAGCCAGTTTAATGCTTTTGACTTATAGTCCAGTACTAACCAGAGACTGCAGAGGAAGTTTCATGTCTTCCCAATAATGAAGGGGTCTTTACAATGCTCAGAGGAAATCAAAGGGGAATTAACATTTTTATGCCAGCTCATTTGCTTGCAGTTGGTTCCTTCATATTGGGTCACAAAGAGAATGGTATTTTTATGAGCACACACTTATATGCACCCACCGCTCATAAAGTAGCATTTACAGTTGGATGTATTGATTTCGCAAGGCTGACTGGGCCCTGCTGGTGTACAGGCACAGACTATGAACACAGCACAAGCTGTAAAAATTAACTGCTGTTTCCCGGGTGTGGTTTTTTTGCAGTGGTGACAGGGAGGAAGGAAGGGCTCTGTTTATTTTCCTTTTGTACAGAACATTTTCATTTAGTGTTCCAAACAAAGTGGAGACAAACTCCTGCAATCGGTCCAGAAGTTCAGTCATCCCTATAGGAACCTCCACAATCTCTGATGTTCCAACACTGTCTGATGTCTCGTTTCCATCAGGTTTCCACTTACTGTCAATCTGTATGAAATCTGGACCATGACCCATAGGGTTCAACACAAGGAAGTACAGTTTTTTTTAGGAGTTGGGATGGCTTGATGCTAATGTTGCTAACGCCAACTCGTTGCTGCCATAGAAGATAAACTTTATTTATTTTATTTTTTAACAACAGTCTACAGTTGTAGCCTACACTATTACACCATTAAATGAAACAACTAAAGGAGAATGTTTTTTTTTTTTTCCAAACCTCAGCAGGTTATTTGCACTGTGCAAGCTAGCACTTGATGCTAGTGTAGCATATAGTATGTTCCCTCCAAAATCTGCTGAACGTGTTGAAATTTTTCAATGACCACAAGGTAAATAACACTCAGAAAAATACTGAAAGGAGAAATTTTAAAGCCACGCCAGAAATTACGAAGATTCCCATAGAAATGTAAAACGAGTGTACAGAAGCAGGTGAAAATGGGGTGTTTCTGCAGTTTGAGCGTTATTTGCCTCACGTGCATTGAAAATGTTACATTTGTGGGAGATTTGAGAGATGAAGTATTTATTGTGGTAGTAAACAAATGCTAGTTTTAACGCAACTAACTCGCAGGCTTTTGAAAAATGGTCCCCTTTCAGCTGTTAGATTACATTGTGAAACAGAACAAGCAACAACTGTAGTATGTTATAAGAAATGTTTCTCTCGCACCAACACAGCTGTAAAGAAGCGCCCTTCCTTGCTTTGAACACCAGGGGGCGATGTCTGTCCATCATACAGACTTGCGAGGAAAAATACAAACAACTTTTCATATGTTAGATTTATATTTATTTTTTTCCTAGTGTGAAAATATTAAAATTTGCTTTTCAATGGCCCTCATGGTTGTTCAAATTTTTTTTTTTTATTTGTTGTTTATTTTAGGAGCTACACCTCTGCTTTATCCATTCTGAATGTGAAAAAGACCAATTCCAGACCTTTAGGTGCCTGAAGACTGTGATAGCCGACTGGTCGTCTTATTCTAAGCCACACTGTGCAACATGAATCTCGTAAACTTTGGGGGCGACATCCTGTTTGGCACATGTGGACTGTATGATAACACAGCCTAATGAACTGTGGGTTATTTTGCACATTTGCATTTCCACCACAACTGTTTTGCAACAGCGTAACATCTGGAGAACAAGTACAAACAAGGCTCCTGTTCACAGTTTTGTTATGAACCAAAACATCTGGTTTTCTGTATTTAAACTCCAGCTATACTTGTGTTTTAAAATGGTGCTACTTAGTTTCATGCTACTCAATGAGTCCAGGAATTGGCTTGTATGCGTACTCTACCAAGCTACATTCGAGAACAAGGTGAATGTTCGCTCATCAGACCACACGATCTTTTCCAGTCCGGCAACTTGAAGACTTTGTTTTGCCAATCGTCCCCACTGATAAGTTTTTTATAAAGGCTACACAGCTGTGTAGTCCCAGTACCCTTAAATTTTCATGATATTTTCCATCTTACCTTCACCACTAAAGATTTATGCAAGTTCCTGGGTTTAATATCTTGATGCTCATATTGAGGTATTTGACATTATAAAGACACAAAGGTTCAGTTTAAGCTGATAAGATGAACCCTGAGAATTCAGGATAAACCAGCTTAAGTTTCATCTTGAATTAATATTTTCTGAATAGTTGTGCAGATACTAATTTAAACCATTTTAACCACCGTGTTATTTTTAAAAAAAAGTCTTTACTGTGTTTTTAGTTAAATATAGTTAAACTTTTGGTTCTAAGACCTGTCCAACAGTCTTGAATTGATGTCCTAGTGTGATACAGGACCTGTATTTTAAAACTTTGACCAAAGGCATCAAGACAACTCTCTTAGGTTGGTTAACTTTCATCTACATGATGCAGAGTCCTTAATATTTTCAAATGGAGTTTGGGTAAATTATTGAATACAAGAGTTTCTGGTACTTCCTCTAAGTTTCTTATCAAAAATGGCGTTGCCATTCAAGAGAGAGAGATACTATCGTGTTACCATTAACTTTCCAAATTGGTATGTTCCATGTTATACCTTGCACAACCAAACAGGTGCCATATCACTGAAGTAAAAATCACTTTCCGCATGCATGGCTATGGCCAGGCTCACACAGGAGTAATGCATTATCACCTAACCTGACAACACTAGTTTCTCATCAGAACTAAGCGCTCAGCAACAGCACATATATGCTCTTAAAGCAACACTTTTTTTAACCAGCTGTTTGTCGCTCTTTTTCAGTATTAAGTCCCATTGTGGAGGTCGTATCTTTTGTGTGGGGATTTCAGCTACCTTATGTCAGCACATAATACAAATATATGTGTCTGGTACTGTAATTGATCCTGTTCTATAAAGCCACAGTCTTAACTGCAGGTCATGGATAAGGTATGGATAAGCCATCAGCTTGATCTATGTTCAATAGGAAAACAATGAGACTCCTGGCGTTGATGGCTTCATTAAGTAAATGCCACTTGTGTCGTCAATACCATTACACTGTGGGTAAGCAAGCCATAAACATCCTCATGGGGGAAATTAGCTTTCACTCCAACAATCTGCCACTGGTGGAGATTTGTGTCCTCCAGTGCAGACGATCTGAGGTCCGAAGCACTTTGGGTCTTTAGGGTCAGAGCCAATCCAAAATCTCATCCAGTAGGGAAAAGTGCAGGGCAGCAGAGGAGAGCAGCTGTGTCAAAGGGGTAATAAAAGTGCTTTTCATCGGATGCTGAGCCAAATTAAACCCACGAGACTTTTAAAAGCCATGTCAAACCCCCTTTTTTAATTCTGACGTACCCAGGAGACTTTAACAAGGGGTTCACTTCCTTTTCTCTCTGATGGAAGCCCGAACTGCAACGCAGTTAAATCTGTGATCATGACAAGTCAACAACAGCTTCCTGTCAAAAAGAGAGTGACCTTCCTCCATCATACGTGATGAGAAATCGTGAGCTGTCGTTCCTTCACATCCTATAGCATGTGACCATACAAACACTGCATGTTTACCTTTTGAAATCTTTAATTTAAGTGAACAGACATGAAATGAGACTTCTTTAAGTTCTTTGATTAACCTTTTTTTGTAATTGTTCACTTTCACTGAAGGCAAAATATTTCCTCCTTTAATCAATATTTGGCTTTCATTAATTTTATACGAATGTGTGAAGATGCCAAAAGCATTTGTCCACAAGTGCAATACAAGAATCTAAGAAAACTATGAAAATAACCATATAAATATGAAAGCAAACACTGTCACATCCAAGAAAAGTGTATCAACCACCATCAAATCAGGGGGGAAAAAAATCTCCATTTACATACAACTGGGTGAAAAAATTCATAAAAAGTAAGTTTCCTCTCGTTTTAAGCCAAAATCACAAAAGTAAAATGAATCACTTTGGCCTAATCAATGTTCTGACTCAAACCATTCAGGAATCAGAAAGAGAGGACATGCACACAAACACACCCACCTTTTTTATGGCTTCATAAACCGCCCTGAAAGCAGGTTGTTTGTAGTCGTGGTAAACTCCTCTGTTCCCATGCAATATGTAGACGCCGTCCTCCTCAGCTGAGGCACAGTTACTGCCATAGATGCAGTGATCTGGGCGATAGTTCCACTTACATGGAAACTCCAGCAAGAACTCTGAGAGTGGAGGGTACAAAATACAAAAAAAAAAAAAACAAACAAACAAAAAAAACCAACCGACAAATCATTGGCATGACAAATCAATAAATCAGGCCACCTCTAAAGACGTAAAAAGTTATGTGTTTCAGAACCGTTTGAGTGTAGTCTTACCAGGGTTGTAGTGGAAAATTATATTGAGAAGGTCCTGGTCTCCCCAGGTTATATTCAATTTATATTTCTGGAGTAGAGGCATCAATAGCTCTTCCCAGCGCAGTCCCACTGATGTCATGTCATTCTGTCAAGGCAGACCCACACGACACTTTCAGCACCCAGGTGAACATTAACTGCAGTACAATGAGGACATCTCGTGGTGACTGAAAGGTAGTACATCACAACGTTCAGGCTTTACCTTGAAGAATGTGCTCCTCATCCTTGTCATGTTCATGAGCATGACGCCTGAATTGACGCCGGTCTTGCCATAGAAGGGGTGTCGGGCGAAGCGGTTGTACCAGGCGATGCGGGGCTCCTCGTGCTCCGGTGCCAAAGCAGCAAGCTGAGAAGGCTCAAACTGGGACAGGAACCCCCACAAATGGTCTACAGGCTGCAGGAAGAGGATGTCCGAGTCGACATACACGATCGAGTCAATGTCCTTTAAGATCAGCTGTAAAACAGAAGCCAGTTTTATTAATGATACTGATCTCTAGTGCTTTTGGGTGTTTCATGTTTTATAAGTTCAACAACAGGGAAACATTTTTCTCAGGCGTCAAAGATGAAAGTTGAGAAAAACATGTTATTTACAGAGCTTGTGACACATTTATGGTTTGCTGAGAAAGTCAGAATGAGGTCATATTTCCATCATAAAAATGATTTCTTCTCTGTAAAAAAAACTCACAGGTAAGAAAAGCCTCTGAGAAGCACAGGGTTTGAAGAGTTTCTTCCACTCGGCTGCATTGTCGCTGGGGAAGCTGATGGAGAAGATGGTGTAGTTGAACTTGGAGCGAACGAAACCAGGCCACGACTCCAGCTGGAATACAGATGAGAGAGGACTGGATGTAAGGAACAAGGACAGCATGAACAAGCTAACGCAAGCTTCCATGCCATTGTAGGTTTTCATGTTTTTTTTTTTTTTTTAATTCTCACAGTTTCCATGAAGCTGGCATGCAGCTGATCTTCAGCAAAGATGTGCAGGTAGAGGTGCCTGAAGCTGAAAAGCACCGCAGACTTGATCATGGTGAGAGTCTCCTCCAGTCGCTCTCCACAGGCCACCACAGCCAGGTGCATGGGGGGCTCAGGTGGGCTCAGACCGCTGTGACCAGCAGCCTTCATCTGATCTCCATGGCGCATGACATATCTGCAAGAGAAGACAGAGTCAAAATGTAACACAGCATACATTATTATAATAATAGACAGGGAAGTAAACCCTCGCAGCGCCTTCCCTTGCAAACGTCTGGTGCGATTATGTGCAGAAAATAAGTTGCCAGAAGGAAAAATTTAAGAAATTCTACTATGCTTTTTTTTTTAATGACTTAATCATGTGGAAACAGTCTGTCTGTGAGTCATTGCGATATATGTTTAAAATGAAAATTAAAAAAAAAAAAAATCTGGCCATTCTATAACATCAACATGTAAATGGTTGTTTTTGCATTTTTCTCAAGCTGAATGTCATCTTAGCAGTGTGTTCAAGACCTGTTTCTTTCTTCTTCTTTTTTTTGTTTTTAAAAATTAGAAACCACAGAAGGTCCTTCATATGTCAGGCTGACGTGTAAGACCCCTACAGCCACTGAAGTTTAGGTCTGTGGTCGGTGCAACAGCAGGAGAGCAGCTGCCGTGCCTCAGCTGGCCTTAGTGCAGCTACCACTCGCAAGTAGGCTTTTAATGTCACTGACATGCCACAACATTGCTAAAAGCTGGAAAACAGCCAGGCTACACAATACTTAGTATAAACAGCACCTGGTGAGTTGACAAAATTGTTGTTGCCGCTCCATGAATGGCCACTAAATAAAATATCAAACCTTAAAAGTGATGTGTGATTATGAATATGTTCCCTTTTAATGACAGCTACTTTGAAGTCTGTAGTCTAAAACTACAAGCTGTTATCACTTTAGAAACTTGGCACTTTCAGACAACTTGACTACTGAGCTTCGGTTCAGAGATGTCAATTGAGTATTGAATCAAAAAAGGAGTTTTAAGACCTAATAAAGAATAATATATTGATACAATCTATGCTAAAAGCCCACACCAGTGCATTTCGCACCATATAGTCTAAAGTAAATGTTAAAAAAAGTCACTACAATCTCCATTTTGGACTTGTGGGCACCAATGTGAAGTACTCTGCTCAATAATCCAACATGTAGACAACAGCGACCTCTGTCGGTCAATGTAGGCATCTGCTCTCTCCCCACTGAAATAACTATTCACCCTCTTGTTGTCTAAAAGAAAACCTGAGATGTGACAAAAAGTCAGGTGTGAAAATAAATGTGGACTTGCTTAATGCAATACATGTATTTAAAGTTCCGCTTTATTTTTAATCGAAATTTAGCAGTGATGTAGTGGTGTTAGCTGTGCGACACATAACGTGTCTATTATCAGTCTATAGAAATAGTAAAAGACCAGAGACACACACCCACACCCACACCCACACACCTCAGGATGTCTTTAATATATATTTAGAATGGCAGAAACAGGAAAATACGTCACATTCCTATACATCACAAGTGGCACTACGATAGTTACCCATCAACTATATGTTTACACCTCCACTTTCAGAGGTAAAGGCAGTTATATATAAGGTTTTAGCCCATGAAAGACCTGGCAGTCCGGTCCTACCTCTGGTACCAGTTTGGGTTTGGGGCTCTGGTTTTGCTCGCGGCTCCTCGCCGTACTCCGGGGTCTCTCGGTGGGATCGCAACCCTCTTAACTCCGGTTCCTCTGACAGACACGTCTGAGTAAAACAGCTTACTGTACATGTATAGGCCCGAAAACACGGCAAACACCATGCACAATATCAGTGCACGTATATAACGCCGCATTATGGAGCATAAAAATACATCTCTGGGTTAAACTCATAACACAGAAACTGGCATTTTGCGCTAACTGCTAAGTCTAACGCATTGTTAAACCACTTCCGGTCAATGTTTCCAAAATTAGAGCCGTTTGACTTTTTTTTTTTTTTTTTTTACAAAACGTGACAGTGACGCCCTCTGGCGGTTCATTTGCTAAACAGACTGACGTAATAACGTCTAATCTTAGTTTTATATTTAGTCTAACTTCCATACTAATCGTATTTGTATTTTTGTGATTTTTTTTATTTTTTTTATGATTTTCGACAAAACCAGTCGTACTTTCATTTATGTTCAACCTCAAAGTGAACAAACTGCTACACGAAGAAGAATTGCACTAAAACTTTAATCACAAATCAACTTGAAGTTATATCAAAGTCATAATATCTTAATGTGGGACAAAAAGTTTCTGTTACAAAAGTTTTCCATTTATTTGAACTGACTATGCCACACTTTGAGCTGAACTAATTTTTTTAAAAAGTATTTTTAAAATACCACAAACACTTTGAGTGTCTTGTGGATTTTTTTAACTAAACATTTCTTCCTTTGGGAAGCATTGGAAGCTTCTGCTTACAATAATGAGCTAAAACACATCTGACCCTACAATATATTTCATTGTAGTATAGTGCACCTGTGCCCTCCAACTCCTTTTCCCAATCCATTTCTCCCATTTTATTTTTGTCAGCTAAATGGCTTAAAAAGTATGGCTAAAAAAATAATTAAAAAATCTGTGCTACCTGTCATACCTAACTGAAGAAACTACTACATTTGATAGCTAAGCTAAGATGTTAGGTATTATATCCTCTGCACTTGATGTTTACTGCACTTCTGGTTAGATGCTAACCTCATTTGGTTGCTTTATACTTGCTACATATGTAATAACAATAAAGCTAAATCTAACCTCATCTATCACACCACGTTAAGTTTTTGGCCCAAGCACCAACCTTTTAACCGCAACGTTTAGGCCAAGCACCATCTTCCATATTGAGGCTCAGGGGGAACTAGAATCCACTGAAATTCCTCGACTGGTCGCTGGGGGCCGGCTGCAGAAGCTAATGAATATCCATTGACTCCCATGTTAAAATGTACAACTTTGAAGCAGAAATAAACATTTACAGCCTGCTTCAAAAAAAAAAAAAAAAAAAAAAAAATTGGTCTCAATTTGATTTCACACCGATAACAGCTCTGATGGGGAAATTAGGTAATTTCTTGTACAATGCCAGAAGAGTTTATAAAAAGCAATACATTTATTTATTTATTTTTATGATCGATTGACGGTACACTCAGCCAATGGCTTTCAGCTATCACTTCATCTGGAATCGTCTTGCTTCTATGCTTAGCAAAACAACCTCCTGTTTGATTAGCATCTGCAAAACGCAACCCTCATATCTGATTTTGCTGTGGAGTCATGTTAAACAGTACATCAAGTTGCAAATGTCTAACGGCAGCTCTGCAGATATTTCAGAGGGGTTCTGAAGGACGTGGAATCTAAGCTAACTTTGACTGACACGTGGTGGGCATTTTTCTGTTGCCTTCCAAAGTGACATGGCTGCGCGCTGCATGAAGACAATTGGGCTTCAAAACCGGTCTTCAGAAACCAATGGGTCATTTGACTGTATCCTGTTTTATACAGGGCTATAAAAGTAGATAAAATTGTAGTTCATCAACTGACCACTGAAGGCTTTCACTAAATGCAAGTAAATCTCCATGGACCCCGATGTTAAAAATGGTTTTGGCTTTCATAGCTAGATTTCACATGCATGACAGCAGTTTGGTTAATTTTATTTGTATTGCATCAAGTAAAACCTTAGAAAGCAGCTCTGCAGCACCCAGCATGGATCATTACAGGAACACTACAGTGGATGTTTGCCCAAACCCACAGTCAGTTGGCAAAAACCAGTATTTCAACTCTGGCACCAGTCATTTCAAATTGTTTCAGTAGCTACGGATAAAATGAGTATGTTTAGACATATATACGCCTGATTAAGAAGCAAAATTTAATTAGCATCATAGATTAGCATCAGCTAAGACAGCCAAGCTAAAATGCATTGTTTGTTCTGCATATTTACATTATGGCATTGCACAAAATGAGGAAAGAGGTCTCATAAATCACTCTTCAGAAAACCAGTGAGTGACAAATCAGGAGGTTTATCCAGTTCTTGTTTACATGTCAATTTTCCATCAAAATATTTAAAAAAAAAATCACTTATTAAATGACATGCTTAAATCAGAAACAATACACCCATATCAATTTTATAAAAACTACTTTTCGTGTTTTTGTAAGTATTTTATTATCGTTGAGTAGTTGCGTGGACACTTTCGTCAGTATTTTATTTTGAAGGTGACAATGGAAACTTCCACATTTTCTTGATCGCGTCCACTCACATTCACTTAGGGTTTGCAGCGCGAACAGGAGGCCGAGACCCTGCGTGGGGGGAAGGGTGGGAGCGAAAAATGAATGGTTTCACCTCTGAAAAGGCTCATTCATTGTGGGTTTAAGAAAGTCGTCTTTATTGAGATGGGCGCGTTTTGACAAAACAAACCTGAATGCCAAATGAATTTTCATTAACTTTAAGAGACTGATGTGGGGGGTAAAACACAATAAAATCTAAATAAGTCTTTCTTTTAAGTTCACAATATTAATAAGCCTATAGATTAGAATATATCCAGAGATTTTGGTTTTGGACAATGTCCCTGAACCTCTAAATCCATCCAATTTGAATGGTGGTCAATACAACTTTTGAGCTGTTTGTTAGTAAATGTGTTACACAAAATTTGTTTTGTTTTGGAGCTGTTTTGTATCTAAATTATATGAATCATATGCCTTGTCAAGGATAACAAGTAATTAGAGCATATTTGGTATGTGAATTAAAAGTTTCATATTTGAAAATGTACAGTGTATCTGCATGCCAGCAGAAGTAAAAACTGTATCGTGTACATAATGACTGGACAAGTTTTTCTTGTGAAGAATTTTGTCATTTTCTTATTCAGACATGTAATAAACAAGTTTACACATTTTTAAACAAATCGGTATGGAAAAGCAAATAAACAAAACTATTAATAAGTAACACAAACACATTTTAAGCATCTGTCCGTTTTTGCCACAAATCTTGTCTAAACAATTCTTCTTGTGTTCACGAACCTAGTCCCAGCTAGGTTAGTGAACCTAAGACAAATAAACACATGAAACAATACTAACAAACAAAGACAAAGTCTGTCCCACAATATATCAAGACTTTTAATATCATCATGCCATGAAGGTTCTCTGGATGTGTGCTAAAATGTTAAGTAAAAATCTCAACAACACTGATATGATGAATAATACAACCACATCAAAACATTGTAGTACAATATTTTAGAAATATCCATTTCCTCTGTCGTTATTCTACAGGCTTTATAAGTTATTGTTTAGTTAGGCTGACCTATAGTTGTTCTGCTGGGAGTTTAATATCCTCTAAAGCGCTGCCATTTTTTGCTATGCCAGTCTCTGCCCATCACAATGCAAGATATCACTTCTACAGCTCAAAAACGTCCACATTTTTCCCATCTGGCATCCAAAGGGAAGGTGCCCTGCAGAATCGGCCTCCTGTGCTTTTCCACTCTGTCTTCAGTCAAGTGCAGCTCTGCTTATGCAGCACAGAAATATTTTTAAATAAAGAGTACACTGGTGTCATGTACAGCTATGATCACTTTACCACCTTCAACACTTCGCTGACAGTTTTCATTAATAGGAGCTCTAAGTTTATAAAAAAAATAAAAGTACATCAAAAGAAAACAAAAATGGGCCATATTTGTACAGCCAAGATTTTAGGAATAATTATCTGGAGTCAAAAATCTATCAGCAAGTATACCAGAGCATTATCATGATCAGTTTAATGACGTTACAAAGTGACAAAGTTTGACCAAAGCTTTAAACCGTAACTGTTAACATCAGTTGCTTTACTGGGACACTGCCTTGAGATCTGGAGTACTTTGAGGGTAAGTCAGCACCTTAAACTCTTATATACTGTTTTGAAATCATTCTTGAGTATCTTTTTACAGTGTGTCTGAGCATACGAAAGATGTCAATGACATCAGAGTGGTCTGCACCAGTGGAAAGTGGTGCCGGTCAAATTAATATCAAAGAATTTGACCAGGTTTCCTGTGGTGGACCCTTGTGTCATCTTCCTCGGTCAATCCCGACACCTACACCTGCCACTGCAGCTCCAGAACAGCTCCTAAGGAAGGCATGTGGTATCTGGATCACACATTTTCTATAGTTTAGTTGAGTAATTTATCTAATAACTAGATTTTATATGGCAGGGTGATTGTAGGCAACAACTTTCTTTAAGGAAACATTTTAGATCCCCATAACTTACAGTACAGGGTAACAATGTGCTGTAAGAGTGGCTTTTCTTGCCTTTTAAGGATCATGAGCTCAACTTTCAACCATCTTTAAGTGAGTCTAAAATCAGCAAGTATCTCACAGCAACAGTCTTCTACTCTCTGGGGGTATAGCTATATCGGAAAACAAAAAGACGTAATTACATTCTTTATCAAAATTAGTTCATACTAGTTCTGGTTCCACATAGAGCTCAGAAAGAATGAATCAATACACAGAAACGTCATTGATACCAACTCCACGTTACCTGATCGTAGACAAAGTCAAACAATGACCCAAGGATGCATCACTGTGCCCTTCTGCTGTGTAAATAATATATCACAATCATACTTTCATTTCCAAACCTGCTCCAAATATTGTGTAAATTCACCACACGGTGTTGAAACAGTCACTGTGCTGTGTCAGGAAAAAGTCACTCAGCATTGGAGGCAGTCTGAGAGGAAAAGCTCTGAGCGTCAAGCTCAGGATTGAAGGTTCACTGTCAGGCTGAAGGCTCAGTGTAGGGACAGAGAGAAAACTCTGGTTCAGTTATTACACAGGTAAAGACTCCAGACAAGAGGCAGAACATTCCACAAGGGGGAAGACTAGGTCAGCCAGCCGCTGATGATGACGATGATCCAAAGATGGGGATGTCATTTTTTTCTAAGGAAATTATTGTAGAGGGAAAAGAGAGGTGAATCTTGAAGCAACAGGGTCCCACACTCTGATGTCTTTCTTCTTTTATTATTGACACATTTCTCTGGTGAGTTTTGAAGAAGTTCCACATTAGGATCAAAGAGAAAGTAAATATTCTAGCAGCTGCCTGTGGACAGTGTGTGGCATCCCTTTTTGATTACAGAAAATATTGGATTTAAAATGCAGATTATCAAAAGCTCCAGCAAAAGGAGTTTCACAATGACTTCTCAATGCAGGATTCTGCCAATGTCGACCAAAATCTGGTCTTTGGTAGGGGAAAAAGAAGGAAAAACAGAAACTGCTGTTGTGATGACCATGCAGCTATGAACCAAGGGAAGGATGGTTCTCTAGTGATCTGTGGACTTGCAGATGAGGTGTGAGCGGAGGCTGGGGTGAGGTCTTTGAGAGGCTGACTCAGTGGGACTCCCCGTTGACCGAGCTTCCTTCTCCCCGGGGTGAAGAGGAGCGGGAAAGGCCCCTCTCTGTGTTTTCTGAGCTGGAGCCGTTCTGGTTGTGGTGGTCTGCTGATGAGGCAGAGCTGGAGGAAGTCGCCGAGGTCGCTGAGGGCTTGGCCTTCTCTTTAAAGTCCGTTATGATGACCGTCAGGTCCCCAACCGTCACCTCCAGGTGCTGGGCGCTGCTCCTGTCGATGTTTTTTAATCTCGGCCTGAGAAGAAGAAGGAAGGGAAGAAATAAAGTTCTTGACATTAAAGTTGGAAATTCACAAAGGACAAAAATAAAAAATAAATCTAAAAATAAGATCATACAATCACGTGATACACCTTTTTGCTGTGCTGTGACATGCTTTCTTTGACAAAAGGGAAGCAGTTTTTTGAGTATCTACCTAAAGCTATTTGATCCCTGAGCCAGGTCTCTGCTTCCTTACCTCATCTTCTTGTGACCGTTCTTCTTGATCGCTGGCTCTCTGTCGCTCTTGTCCCTCTCAACTCTTTCCTTCTTGTCTTTTTTGGGCTGCGACGGCAGCACAAACTGCTGCGTTACCTGCTGCTGAGATACGAGCTGAGAGACGGGACGGGGCTTCCTGATCCGCCGAGAAGGAGGTGAATGGAGACATGGAGAGGGAGAGAGAAAGGGAGAAACAAGTGTGGCAGATTAATGGGAAGGAAAATGGGAGAGAGCACATGGCTTCATGCTAGCCTGCTGCTGTAATCTATTGCCAATAATCACTGCCAGTGCTGGTTAGGATGGTGCTGCTGAAATGTTTTTTAACGCCAGCTGCAAGAGGCAACGGAGATGTAAGTCATATACCTGCACAGGCTTGCTTTAATGGATACAGGAGTTTACGATGACAAGTTAAGATCTGTTCAGAAGAATGCAAAGATGCAAGAGGAATTTTAATGTTTGCTGGAATACTCAAACATTTCTGTCAGTTTTTGTTTGAAAAATGTAACTATGTTCATATTAAAACATTAAAAACTGTGGAGCTGACAAAAACCCATCCAGCTTGTGAGACCTTCTCATCCTTATGCCAATAAATCTCAAAACAAAAGTGTTTTTAAGTTAATGCATAGAGCTTTTTAGTAAAATTAAATTCTGCATAAAAACGAAGAGCAGCATGTTCTAAATTATTTGATCTATGATTCACCAGAGGCTTCTCCTTTGGCTCCTGTGGGTATCACACTTCCCAAACATCCCTGTGCACTTGTCTCTCTATGTCTACACACAGACAAATATTATTGTCCAGCCTGGAGGAAAATTAAGTTGTAGTTTATTGAATCTGTGACTATCTTGATGCAGGCTTCTCTGTTGTGCGTGGGAATTTTAAACAATATGTGAGATAACACTGGGAGCTTTGTTTTTACTTACTCAAGAACCAATCTGCACTCCAGCATGTTGCTACATATGAATGGCATCACATATATCATATTACTGTTACCCAAACAAACCCTCAGCAATTAAGCACCAATGATGTGCAAAGAATTGGATAAATTCAGAAGTCATCTTTTGTCATAAGTCAGTCTCAAAGCTGCATGTTTGTGATGTCTAGTCTATAAGTATCTGTGTAATAGGCTCCTTTTTCTAGCTTACAAACTTACTACAAACTTACAACTGAAGTCGATAATTATTTAAATTGCCATCTTTATAAAAGAAACTCCAAAGAGTCATTTGGGAAGACCATTCCCTCTACCCTGCAGTCCTTGTTTGCGTCAACTCCCAGGAGAAGCTGCAAATCTTTATTGTCCTCCTGTTCAAGATCACTGCAGGTTCTGCTAATGGCCTCTGAAGATTATTATTTCTTGAGTCCAACTAATTTGTGTGTGTGTGTGTTAGGCCAATGGTATGAAATTTAAATAAACTATCATACATATTAATATTGGCATATGTGTTAGCTGACATGCTTTAAATGTAACGGCACAAAGAGCAGAAAAAAATGTGGAAAATTATAAATTATGTCATCATATAGTTGGCACACAAATGCTTTAAAACAAATTCATTCAAATGTTGCCATCTGCGTCAGCCCACAAAGGTTCACTGGGTTGCTCCATGGCCAACTGCATGTAGAGCAAAAATCTAGCTGCGTGAAGGTTGCTGGCCAACTACATTCGCTGCTAAATCAGTCTCTCCAAAACAAACAAAAATAAATAAATAAAAAATGTCCACAGCAGATAAAGAAGCCAAACAGAAGAAGGACAACATGGATGATTTGATTTAAAATGTGTGTTTGTTAGGCCAGTGGTATGAAATATAAACAGAGAACGAAGACCCTGTACTTATGGATTACAGTAACAATCACCATACAGGTTAACCTGACAGAGTAAATGCTATGATGAACTAAAATTTCTGCTTTTAAACAGCAGAATGAACAATAACCAGCATGACTGCTGGTAAGGGTCTGAATGTGAGTGAAAGAGGAAACTGCTCCATCACTTATGTAATTCTGTGACTGCAAATGAGAATGTAAATGTAGCACTGGCATAGCAAACATGGTGGGTTTTAAGAAACACACATAAAGACATGCTACAGAATAACTGCACCCTGGTGTCCTTCTGATAGCATAAAATGTGTTCAGTGATGCCAGATGGCAACAGTTGCCTGAGAAGTGACAATGACACACCCTTACACAAACTGTTTCTCAAACTGTTTACCAAAGAAACAACTTCAGACAGGGGAACATGACTCCCTAAATGTTCTCCATCTCCAGCCTTCATCGAAACTAATGCATTATGCAACTGGTTTGTGTGTATGCATGTGGGCTGTAATCGTATTTCTGTCAAGGACTCTGTGTGTATGTGTGTGTTTGTATGTTAAGGGGGTTGCGAGAGCTGTAGCCAAGAGGAGAGTGTGCAGTAAAGGCCATCTGTTGAGATGGTCCGCATATCTAGTAATATTTCATGCACACACACACAGTCACATGTATGAGAGCACCTGCACTCGTCGGAACATGAAGATTCTGCACCGAAAGACAAGTACAATTTAAAACTGGGTCTTCATCGTCATGTAATTGTGTCCTTAGAAACAGATGCAGTAATCAGGCACCACCATACTGACTGAGGTGCACTTATGCACATGACTGCACGTGTGCAGGCGTGTGAACATGGACAAAGACACACACTACAGTGAGCAGATGAAGCATGAGGGAGCTGTGATGAAATGATGAAAACAGAGTCCTGTTGGGAATTGGAGCCAAAAATTAACACTGAAAATATGTTTTGTAATTAAGCAGCACCACTCAATCAGCTTTTTATGATTCTGATGTAGGAATAGCTATCTATTTCTCATATCAAGTGTTTCTCAAAGCTCTACTGGTGAAATGGTGCATATTCCGTACAGGTAAAGTGCTTAAATGTGCTTGACCTGAGAAAATTCATATGTAAAATTAGCCTGAGCACTATTAAAATGGTTAATGAGGTGCAGTGTGCCACATTTTTGCAAAAATGAGATGCAGTGGCCTATTTTACCAAATGCAGACACTTCCACATTATTTCAATGAGAAAATATGTGGTCAGCTGTTTGTTCTGAGGGCAAAGCTGTTGTTTAACAAGTCTGGGATGACCTAAATTGGGGCCCAGCTTCAAAGAGACTCAGTCTTTTTTATTTCTAGAGTTCTCAGTGCCTTCGCAGAACTTAATGTGGTGTTAGTAAGACTAGAGTGAAATGCAAATGGCTCACTTGGCCTACATAACTGTCTGATAGGAAGGAGATGGCGAGGTTTTCTAATATGCCTGACTTGTCAGCAAGACGCCACAGATCTGCTGAAACCAGAGATGTTCCGATAATTTTCTTTCCCGCCATCACTGCATCTGTTATGTGCGCTTTGAGTATCAGCTAATACCCAGTACCAATCTGATTTTTAGTCAAGACATCAAAGCAGAGGTCCAAATGTTTTTCTTGTAAATCTAACGGCTTGCACATCTTTTAATTTACATGACAGATGTTCATTTACAGTCTAGTACAGTTATCGGAGAGCATTTTCAGAGGTGTATTTCTGACCCAGCCAACATTTGACTCCAAATGTTCAATTAAACAGTAAAAGTTGACCATTCCTATGACAGATGGGGCTGGTCACCCAGGACATTAAGTTACAATTCGTGCACAAATTGCTGTGCTGTGGTTCTGACTTTTTTGGAGAAATTTCTCTCCTGCATTCCTCAGCATCCCTGATCAAGTCTATGCAAAAATGGTCAAAAAGAGAGTTTAATCAACATCAGACCTTGGATACAAGAAGAACAACGTAGATCCTGCCCTCGTTGTGGAAGACTGGAGCAGTTATTTACCCTCGCTAGGTTCCTGGAGGTGGCATGTGAGTTTGGCCAACTGGTCCACATATGCCTTGTGGACTTGGAGAAGGCATTGAACTATGTCCTTCAGGTATACTTTGTCTGGAGTGCTACAAGAGTATGGGATACAATTTCTGCTGCTTCAGGCTATTCAGTCCTTATAATAACAGAGTTTGGTCCATATAATCGATAGTAAGTCAGATTCATTCAATGTAGGAGTCGGACTCCATCATGGCTGCCCTTTGTCTCTGATTCTGGTCATAACTTTTATTGATAGAATTTCTAGGTGCAGCAAATGGGGGGAGGGGGATCAACTTGGTGGCCAAACGATTCCCTCTCTGCCTCTTTGCAGATGAAGTGGTCCTGTTGACCATATCATTTGCAGATGATGTGGTCAACAGGACCACATTATGCCATGATCTGCAGCTTTCTTTGGAGGAGCTGAAAAGAGTTTCCTCTCCAGGATGGCTTGGCTCTCTCTCAGAGAGAGGGTGAGAACTTCATCCATTAGAGAGGGATTTGGAGTACAGTCCCTGCTCCTCCACATGAAGAGGAGGCAGCTGAAGTAATGTGGGCATGTGGTAAGCCCCTTGGATGCCTCTCTCAGGAGGTGTTTCAAGCATGTCCAACCAGGAGGAGGCCCCGAGGCAGACCCAGGACACACTGGAGAGATTATATCTCTGTTGGCCTGGTAACATCTCAGATTTCCCTGAAGAAGGTTGCCAGGGAGAGGGAGCCTCAAGCCCCCACAACCCCAATTTGGATAAGATGAAGTTAATAGATGGATAAAATTTCTTTCTTTCTTTTTCAGAAAAGAAAACTCCAGAGTTGTCTGCAGTGGTTCCTCCAGCTTTCCCTTTGATTTAATGAACTCCTCCAGCTCTTTCACCTGATGGGTCCTTAAATGCTTTATATAGCCGTTTGTTTTACATTTAGTAACATTTGTGCCACCTCTGCAAACCTCAGCCTTGTAAAATAAGCACTTCTGCAAGAAATAACACCATACTGCCAACATAATGCTCATGCTAGCTAGGTAAGACAGTCCAACATCTCGCACCCCACAGTTTTAAACAGGAAGTTTACTGGTATTAAATCAGAACAAGATGAAACCTTTTTATTTAAATGTAAGTGATAAAAATGGAGCTCTCTTACTGTCCTATGGTCTGAGTTTCTGCTTTCCTTGATGTCTGTCGTGGGTCTAAAATTTCTTCCGAAGCTAAGTGAACTGCATATTTCCAAAAACAATAAACAATAATAATAATAACAAAAAAAAGCTTCTCCATCTAACACATTATTCAGATTACCATTGAGTGACTTAAAGTGCATGAAAAATAAATTACTTACCAGTTTTGCTTAAATCACAGTGGGGGAAAAAACTACCAACGGACTGTAATTACATCATGTGCTCAAAAGCAGCTGGAGCGACAATAAACACATTTTGTACATCCGCTCTTCTTCTGTGTGTTAGAGTGAAGCTGTTTGCCACTAACTGAGCTGGCTCAATAACCTGAAGGTGAAAGAGGAGCCAGAAAACCTAATATTGCAATGTGGCAACGCAGCAGGCCCAAACAGAGCTGCCTCTGTTAACCCAATCAAATGGTGTTTATCTTACCACTTACGCCCCCCCTTTGATTCCTCAGAGTGTGTATGTGTGTGTTTTATTGATTCCAAAAATAATTTCTGCGCATAATGTAACAGACTATTCTCTCTGACATTAATACTCCGTGTTGGAACAGCTGTTGATGTCGATATTAGCTTCACTCATGACATCCATTCTGTAAAAGCTAATGGAGACTCATACTGTGACATTACGAGGGGTTTACACACATTCAGCTTTGCCTTCTTCAAAACAGAAAGAGAGAAAGAAGAGAATAGGCATGCCTTCTGCAATCTTGAACTGATATTACACGAATCCTTTCTGAATTCCCAGGGCACAAGTCCTTTTGTGTTGGATTGAAAGGAAAATAAGAGTGAATCTCTTGCTGAAGTGCAAGGAAAAGGCAGTTTTGCTCCAACCTGCAGAATGGGGACTGAAAAAAATTTAAATGGTGTCACTGAAACTTCACATTTCACTAACGAGGAACTCTGGCTAACCCCATCTCAAATATGTCGCACCCACACACATGTGCACACATCTACCGCTATCTCACTGCTCTGGCCATTTGCACTCTTCTCCCTCCTTCTGATGCACCCACTGACCTCACACTCATCCCCCACTGCTGCTCTGTGCTGAAAACAGACAGGAACTCATTTGGTTTGTGTCTAACAGATTCAGTCGGCAGGTTAACCAAAATGTTTCTGACTTGCAGACATAAGGGTCACCAGTGCTACTTAGTGGGACTGAACAGAAAGCCCAAATTAACTAAACTTTAACCTGGAGAGATTTAGACAAAACCCCCTGACGGACTGAAGTTCAGTCAATTTGAATACTTTTTTTTAAATATTAAAGGTCTTGTTCACTACAATTCAAACTCTCCCTATTCCTAAATGCTGTTTCATATAAGATATGGCCTGACCAAAAGGAGCATACCATCACATCACTTTGCTGTGACAACAGCAAAAACAGATTAATTTGTGGATTATTTCTATAGATTAATACTGTCAACACTGAAAAATACTTGCACAATAATTTTCTATAACTACCATCTTCAAGTATTTCATCTGTCTTGGACACAGTACTTTAAAAAAAATGGAAAAGCAATAAAACTATTATCAAAGTAGCAACTGATTTTGGATTATTTGACTTATATCGTCCAAGACTATGCTCAACACAAAGATATAAAGCAAACTTTTTCCACACTGAAGAAATTTATAATATGAATATGACTTTATAATATGACTAAATTGTTCACTTCTAAAATGAAAACACAACATATCCACTATTCAAACTACACAGGCAGTAAAATGCTGCATCATCCAGCTTTGAAAGCCTGGAAACCCATCTGTGATCTTGACAGGGCAGCTTCAGCCATCTCCTTTTTAAAAACCGTTGCTTTGTTAATGAGATGCATCCGAAACGCAGCACCACAGAGTTCTGCAGCTGTTCGGACTGTGTCCTATCAATTATCGAGAATGCTGTGATGAGCAAACATCCCACAGGAGAGCTGATAAGTCTGCAAATACGCAGCAGAGCATGCAGCTATAAACAAATTTCATCTCACTGTTCTGTGATGACTGTAAGATCTTTATGAAATGGCTTATTTTACGCTCTAATGGACAGCCTCAATCCAGGTGAAAGTATACGTGCGACAGCTTCTTTTTTTTAATGTATATCAGCGGGTCGTCTACTGCTCCTGTGAGCTCTTCCAACCTGATGATTAATGTATTTCCCGGCCTGTACATACGTGTGTGTGTGTGTGTGTGTGTGTGTGTGTGTGTGTGTAACAGAGACAGATGGCTCTCCACGTCCTGTGGTTTATGACAGCTTCCACAGCCCACTGACCGCACTGTGCTACAGTCTCCTCTCACACCAACGCCTGCCTACACAAACACACAGAGCAGAGTGTCATGCATCAGCGTCACCGCAGTAATTACAGGCTTATCACGTAGCCGTAATCTTGAGCCACATGGACGTGATAACGGCCAGCTTCATCGTCCGGGGTGCACGTCCTCTGTACAAACCAGTGAGCCACAGCTCCAAGGCAAATGTGGCACTTATTGGCGGTGATAATCATTTAAACGGTGTGACGGGACATCAAATGCTGGATGGTATTCTGTTTCACATGTACGCTAGTCGTTTCATGAGTCATTATCCTCTAACTATGCTTTTCATACCAAATATCACTTCGGAAAAATCTTCAAGCTCTTTGAGCTGCTGTTACCATCTGACATGATCACATGACATGATTGAAAGAACACTTCAAAAGATAATTGGATGCATTTTCAAACACATTTTTTAAAAACCTTCATTCAATAGTTTCACATCAAATGCATTGCAGAAAAAATTAAAAGAACCCCAGCAGCTTATCAGAGCCTGCTAATTTGAAATGCGTAATTCTGTGGTATTGTCCCACCCCCACCCCCACCCCACCCCACCCTCACCTCACCCCACTTTATGCACCTACTTTGTGATCTACTCTGTTACTGTGGCTTGATTGTGTTCCTCTGTTGTAAATCACTTTAGATAAAAGCATCTGCTAAATGTAATGTAATGAACAGACTGGGTCATGGATCGATTCAATTTTCCAATAACCAGTCAACATATTGTCGGTATCAGGATTGATATCTAATCCTAATATCAGATTAGTGCATCCTTGACATCAAGCATTCCCAAAACTGAATTATGGGTGTGTTGCGTCTCATTAGAAGCGATGCTTTCTTACTAGTTTAGAACATTTTTAACTTTTCATTCAGTCACACAAACTGTGGCTACACAGGGAAATTGTACATTGTGGCGGAACTTGCGTCGAACCACCTGGCTTTCTTGTGTGCATGCGTAGCAAAAAGGAATCTGATTGGCTGTTTAATGATACGATGAAGGTGTCTGCAAGGGACAAGCCAGAGCGTTGGAAACACAAACTCAAGTGTGTCCAGTACACTCCTGTCACAGACTAAAGATTTTGCAAAGACGGGGCATCTTGTTGGGTCACTGTTTGCACAACCAGATTCCTTGGTGAAATTAAAAGGAAAACCACACTCCTAATTACTTGACACAAACTGCATCATGTAACAACAAAGCTTGAATGAGAGAAGACTAAAGATGCCAAGACACAGAAAAGCCTGCTGTTGACCTCAAAATCCAACTACTGACGTCACGGTATCGTGCTCCTGCTTAAGTTCAACACTTCATGATCTGGGTTGTAAATTGTTAGATTCAGCTTAGATTGTTTTAATGGTTCTCTCACATCTAAAAGAATCTCATTGCTTTAACAGACTCAAATCTATTATTGTTATGCATGTTGTCTAACAATTGGTTAACTAGCTACCACAGCCAGTCTTATGTTTACTCATGTGGAGAACTAGAAGTTTAAACATCTATTTATTTAATAATGCAACATTTTTATTTGTCTTAGAAATGGTCTATCTGCCAATTTTATGATTGAATCAACAATATAAGATCTTTAGATCACCAGAAGCAGAGTTTGGGCGTTTTTTGTTTTTTTTTTCCTCTTCCAAATGCGATGACGGATCGTTTAAATCAGTCAGCCAGGCGTTGCCAGATAACTGACATCTGTGTCTGATTTGTTTTCCATCATTTCTTTTCTATTTTTCTTTCTGACTTTTACTCAAATTAAGGCTGCTAAAGACAGAAATTTGCGGAGTCAACATCTGGATCAAAGGAGGGTTTCCTCAGCGTGGCAGTTGAGAGACGGTGTTTTTGATTACGTCTGTTGGGAAGTTATTCAGTTCTTTTTTTTTTTTTTTTCCTTCCTTTCATAATTACCCTGAAAACAAGTCAGAGATCTTTTTGAGAAAACAAAGACAATGCAGCCTAATCTTTACTGTCAATTTTAAATTATATGCAATAAATAAATATTTTACCCTATTGTTACTATCATCAGCCTTTAAAAAAACACATACTGGTCAACAACTAACAACAAAACTTTTTATAAAAATGCACCATGTCTATAAAATAATGTGAATAAAACAAATTCACATTTGCAGATATT
>JAOWBL010000016.1:4711473-4725665 GCA_028564865.1 Zenarchopterus dispar
AACAACAAAACTTTTTATAAAAATGCACCATGTCTATAAAATAATGTGAATAAAACAAATTCACATTTGCAGATATTTCCGTTGCACACAGTTTCATCATAGCAGCTTTTAGTGAGGGGAAAAAAGTATTATGATGTAAATAAACGTTAAAATTGAACCAGACATTTTGTAGGATCCTACACCCAGCATGAGGACAAACTCATCACTGCAACTATGCCATGACTCACAACACTGTTTCAAACAAACATGCAGCTGCAGGCTGATCTTTATCTTCTATCTGTAACAGATTTCGACTGAAAGCTGTCACAGACTGGATTCATAAAATCTGAGCCAGCAACATCTGCATCAAAAATCATCTTTTTTTTAAGTAGATGAACAGAAATTAAATCCAGACTGGTTTTGACAGTCAACAAGGAATTGAATAAAGAGATAACGGGCAGACCAGTATTTTACGTCTCCTTTTTTATGTAACTTTTAAGTGCCAAAAATCCAGCACCACATATCCAAGACTAGTTTTTAAACTGTGAGGGTGAGCTTTTGCAGGGCATGAGAAAACAACGTCTCCGCAGCCAAACGCCGACGGGCTCCCAGCCAGCCACAGTTGCTTGTGCTTGTTTCAGTGAACCTGACAAAAACCTGCACATCAGTCATCCTGTCAGAAAACTGCCCAGGGTTAAGTTCAACTCCAGCGAAGGGTTGGAAAGCCAGCAAACACTCACAGAGAGAGGTAAGACAAACAGGAGAGAACTAATAAGGGCACGATAAGGCTCACTGTCCAGACCTGCAGAAATACACTATAAAGCTGCGAAACCGGCTTCTCAGTGTGGAGCGTCTCCTGGGTGGCTTTTAGTTGTCAGATCAGCTCAGTGAACTGTTGCAGATGGTACCAACACCAGAGAAGGTCACACGCTGCTCTGTTACAGCCTGTAGCATTTGGCTGAGGAGGACATTTAGGCTTAATGGCTGTCAGCAACGCTGCACATGATATTTTCAGCTTTTATTCAAAAAAACACAAGACTCACAGCTGAAACATGTCTTCTCTTTTCTTGTAAGCTTAAAGGATGACGGTCTAATCCAGAACAAGTCATAATGGTTGCAGTGGGAGGTCTTCTGTGTCTTTTGCTAAAAGACGGTATTTGAGCTATTATTTCTCAAAGCAGTACACCACTGCACCATGACTTCCACCTCCTGGAGCTCCTCTAAGACAGCTTTAATTAAATGGTGTAACTAGCAGGCCGCAGTAGAAGACCAACATTTTTCTTCTATGACAATATGCACAAATGAATGCGTCAAATTTGCTCTGGAAGAGCATTTTCTCCACAAGTCGATACATGAAGAAAGGAACGTAAAAACTTTGTGTGTTCAGGCCTCAATTTTGCTTTTTGAAATTTGGCCTTTGCAACAGAACATCAGTCAGACATTATTCTATTTACAACTCAGATAAGCTAGTTCAACTCTGCTGATGCGTCTGTCTGTAGTCTCTGCACAGCCTCCTGTTTTCCATCAGCTGCTGACTTTGGACCCCTGAGGTAAACCATCTCACCACATCGCACGGATCCGAGCGGCAAGATCGCCTTCATGTCCTAACAGATATCAGTAAATAAACACCATATTTTTTCTCATATCTTCTCTTTCGCCAGCTTATGTGGTTACTGTCCTGTCACTGCTGGGTACTCCACACCTCCATCAAGCGTTAATTCGTTACCTCACTGCAATTCAGTCATGCTTATTTACTTATCAGCGAAATTTGCCAGAATTCACCGTAACTCACATATCCATTCCGCACGCTCTTCGCCCTTCAGCGCCATTGGCTTCCTCGCCGAGAAACTCGCTTTGTCTGGCGTGTTTGGCCACAAACAGCTGCGACCACCTGTGCAGCCACTTTTGCTGCAGTGCTTGGCCACGTTTGCGTGTACGCGTTCACGTGTGTCATCCAACAAGAGCACAACAGCACCAGTACTCCAATATTTCTGCAGCACTGCAGCTGACGGGAGACGGGAGGTTATTGACATTAAATAAGACCGCCTCGCAGACATTTTTCCTTCTAAATTTTCTGCTCGAGTGTTGAGGGGTTTGTCGTGCAGAATTCTGACTTGTGTGTCCTTGCCAGCTTCCCAAAAATGTCAGGATGGGGAAGATAAAGGACGCCACGGCTTTTGGTGTCAAGAGTATTCAGACAGGTTCTTGGCAGAGCAGAAAGCTGATTTTTTTTTTCTTTTCTCCCCCCCTCTCATAGAAGCACGCCTGAGTGGATGAAGTGTGCTCAACTATCGACCCTCAGCTGCAATGAGATGGACACGATGACAGCAGCACGTCTGCCACTCAAGTCAAACTCAAAAACCGTGCACTTGAAGTGTTTACGGGTGTGTACTTGCGTACAGATATGTATGCAGTCATGTTGAAAATCTGCATGATGAGAGCATCTGGGCACGAGTGTGTGTATTTGTGTGTGTGTGTGTGTGTGAGAGCGTGAGTGTGTGCCTCTGATGACAGCAGGCTGATTTAGCTGTTGCATAGTAATGAGCTATGGCTGTCTGTCTGGCAGCTGCTGACAGTCTCTTTTCACAACTAGCCCCCGCATGCACACACACGCACACAAAACAGCATCAAAGATCCTTTTTTTTGTTTGTTTGTTTTATTTCTTGTTCTTGCTTAATCACCAGAAAAGTTGTGCAAATGCAGAGGATAATTAATGATGCATTAAAGAAGGAGCTCACGAAACAACATGCATTGTGTCTCACAGCCCGACCGGACAGCTTCACTTCCTCTCCTTCACTCTTTGTTGTGTTTTCCTCCTGATAATGACTGCCACTCAGGAGTAACTGTAATTTCCTGCTTCAAATCACCAATGTCAGGGGAAATATCAGGCACGGGAACACGGGGGGGAGTAGAGTATGCGCCTTTTATGCTGTTTATTTATGTGTATGAGTATCTCCAAGCAAGGTCATGTGCACCCCTTTGAGAGGAAACTATATTACAGCCGCTTTCTGTTACAAATATCGCCAGGGCAACAAGATGAATGTGAGTACATTAAGAGCAAGCTCTTCCTAGTATTACAGTGCCAATACACAAGCAAGAACAAGGAGACGAATAAACTAGTTCGAGGTTAAGTGCGAGGTAAAAATCATCACATACTGAGTTTGAGGTAGTGCTGAGCGGTCCAGCTTGTATTATCGTTCTAAAGTATTTGGATGGTGACAGTTTTATGATTTTGGCTTCATACACCACTGGAATAGATTAAGATATAATAAAAATGGAGACTTTCATCTTTAATTTTAGAGGTTTCACAAATGTATAACATTTATCATATAAGGATTACAACCACTTTAGGCAAAGTGCCTCCATTTTCAGGGGCTCTAAAGTATTCAGACAATTAACTGAAAAGAAGTTAACTATCCAGATGTTGTTCATTCCCTCATTACTTCAAAACTAATGAGCTGAAGCTCAAGCTGAAGGTGAATATTAGGTAATGTGTTGGTATTTGGCAAAACATTGACTGAAAACACCAATATGATGTCCAAATCAAGGCAGACATGGTTAAGATGAACAAAATAAGTATATAAGATATAGCAGAGATTCTCAGGTAAGGCTAAATCATAATGTTTATTTTAAAAGATAAAACACTCAACAATATCTAAAGGTCTGTAAGATCACAGAAGACATCTAAAGTGAATGATCACAGATTCCTTCCTTGAGCAAAAAACCCTTGGCAAAATCAAAATAAGTCAAGAATACTCTGGAGAAGGTAGGCGTATCACTCTCAATATCTAAAACCAAGAGACATCATCATGAATTTAAATATAGACGGTTTATAATAAGGTGCAAACCTCAAGTGGCATTCAAGGTCAGGAAACCCAGATTAGACTTTTGCCAAACAAACAAAAAAAACACCCATCACATCATGTGTCAACCATGGTGGAGGCAGTGTTATGGTATGGGGATGTTTGACTACCAATAGAGCACTGGTGTTTACTGATGACGTGATGGATAATGGGCGTAATACAATGTATTATGTGTTGTCTCTGCTTACATTCAACCAAATGCTACAAAACAAACAGGATGGATCTTCACAATGCAAAGATATAATGATCCAAGACATATTAAGAGAGCAAATAAAGCCTTTTTTTCAAAGCAAAGCAATTGAATTTCCTTCAGCAGCCAAGCCAGTCACTTGATCTCCACCTAACTGAGGAGTTTCAGTTACTGAAGACAAAACTGAAGGCAGATAGGCCGACAAACAAGTAACAACTGAAGGTGACTGCAGGCAAGACCTATTAAGCTTATCCAGGGAGGAAACACAGAATTTGGTGAAGTTGGTCTACTCCAAATATCAGGAAACCATATCATAAATAATAATAAAACTTTCTAAACTCGCACATTAGCATCAAAATTCAGAAAAGTAATACATCTTTAATTTTAAAGGTAGGGAAAGCTAAATAAGCACTAGTTTGAGTACTGCCATGTGTTTTTTACACAAAACACAGAACATGCATATATTGTGGAGGACCGTTAAGCATCTAATAAACAATTAATTACCCTATTATTACACGGTACAAACACACAAACAGAAAGGGAGGAGGGTGGCAGCCCGTGTATCCCCGGAGACCCCCTCAGTGGGGCCTGCTAATGTCAAACACATAAAGGTTATGTTTTTTAAACGCCTTACCTTGTTGATGTCCCCTTCCTGACATCACACATCATGCACTTAAAAGCCTCTGCCGTGTTCTTGTACGTACACACGCTGCAGTCCCAAAACCCCTCGTCGGAGGAGGGCTTCGGTTGACGCTTCGGCCTTTTTAAGACAATAAATATAGAAAACAAAAAAAAAAGGAGGGGGGAGAAAGGAGAATTGACAAATGAAAACAGAAGGGAGAGGAGGAAATGAGACGCGGGTTAGTCCGACTCTCATCCGACAAGGCTATCGATGGCACACATCTGGGTGAGCCTATAGGATTTAGGAAATCATCTGCACGCGCGCTGTGATCTGACACTGTAATTGCCGATGAGGTTTTAGCACCCGCGCGCGAACACATCGCACGCGCTAATACACACACACATACACACGCGGTGAGGGAGAGAGAGAGGGAGAGAGCAGAAGAGAGAAAGCGAGCGAGAGAGAGAGAGAGAGGGAGAAACCGCGGAGAGAAACCTCTTTTTTTTCTCCCTTTCCCCTCCCTTAGATTGAATATTAAAGAACGCGCCGAGGTGGTAGTTACCTTGTGGGGCTCCTCTTGTCGCCCATGCCAGACCAGGGTTTATCTGGAGGAGCTGAGACGAGCAGAAGTCCTGTTATTTCTAATTATTTTAGCAAAGAAGCGATGCGCCTGTGCCGCTCGGCTTCCAGCTGTCGTGGAAACTCCGCTTGGGAAATAAACACGTGACTGTATGTGGCCAATCAGGGGCCGGTTACTTCCCGTGGCTGACATTCCTCTTCATGAATCAGTGCTGCGTTCACGTACACCTGGTAAGCTCCATGTTCTGTGTTTTGCGCTCTATAAACATTCACATTTGATTATTATACCAAATATGAACCTGTCACAAACCGATCTTCACCTAACGGCCCTAAGAACAAACTGTATTTAAAAAATGCCTACGTTATAAAACCAGGGGGAAAAAAAGAGTAGGCTTGAACATAAATATGGGATTAAGCATATATGACATTAAACACACCTCGTGTAACATAATGGTATAGTGGTATACAAACCATCCTTATCACATCACAGAGGGGAAATGTCTTTTTTTTTAAACAGGACATTTATCTATCCATTACCTTTTAATTTATTCAGATTCAGGCAAAATTAAAACACAAAAATAGTGTTTTGGCTCTTCATCAATGACACATCCATGTCCTCTTTAATATAATGCATCTTTATTATCTCTTCACACACAGTAGTTATGCTGCAGCTGTTTATAACAGAGAAGCATATGCACGAAGGTTGGGGAAATCCTTGGCTTACTTTGTATGCTGACGCAAGCAGGTACAGAAAGCACATGAGGGAGGCAGGGGTTGTTTCATAACAAGGACAACTAAATGAAAATCTCCATCATCTCCAGACGACGGGATTTCACTGCAGGGAAATCTTTATAGCAGAAATGTGGTTTTTACATCTTCATAGCATATAAATCAACATAGCCTCCTATGTTGATTTATATGCTATTTAACCAAGAAATGTTTGTGTCTTAAAGATTTTACAGGGGGATAAAAAGGACAAACAACCTTTACATGTGGACTAAAGCGAGCTTTTTGTACTGAGGGGTACAAAAATCTGAAAGTGGCAGCTCTTTGCTAAAAAAAAAAAAAACATTAAAAAAAACCCCACAATGTTGTACCACAAAATACAGCGTTTAAAACAATGTGAAAAATCACAAAACTGTTCCTAAAGTCTGTGTTAAAGTTATTAGTCGCTGAGCTCTTCCTCATCACTGAAGTATGCACTCTTTTTTATCCTTGGCTTCTTGGAGTCAAAGGAAGTTGATGCGTGAGCACCGTCTTCTTCTGCTTGCCTCTTCTGTTTTCTCTCCTCTTCCTCGATGTGGGCTTGCTGGATGGACATAAAACAAAAACAATTCTTACTGGCTAAAATTCAATACAATATACATTTAGGAAATTTGGGGAAAATAACAGCTGTTGCAAAAAGCACTTTATTAATAGTTTTTTGTTTTTTTTTTGTTCAAGAGCTTTCTCTATTTTTGAGTCAGTGTGCTTTATTAACATCAAGATTCTTTTTCATGAAATTAACATTGGAAAAGACTAAATTCCCTGTCCTCTTGAGTCTGGTTCTTGTGGAGGTCTCTTCCTATTAATTGTACTTCTTACTCTCTAATGGCAAGCTCTTTCTGAGCATTTTTGTAACATAAAGCGATTTCTGTAGCAACGTGTAAGACAGTAGTGCCAGTCCAAACAATATTCAAATAACAAAACAGGACTCAAATTTTCCATGCTGAACATTTCACTGTAACGTGATAATCAATGTAATTTACTTCCCCTATCATGGAATCACTTGTAAGTGTGGGTTACAGTCCTTACTGAAGTGGATGTTTCATGTGAGTTTGGTTACAATCGCAGACCTAACATAGTCTTTTCTGTCTGTCCATCCTTACCTGAAAGGCTATAGCTTGACTTAGACTATCCAAGGCTGGATCTTCTCCCTCTTCTTCACTTTCTTGATCTTCTTCCCTAAAAAGGAACCGTAAAGATGTACAGTGATGTGTATGCAGTTTAAGAGGAAAAAAAAATCTTCCACATGAAACTTACACAGTCTCAGGCTCTTGTGCCTTCTTTTTCTTTTTCTTTTCCTTCTTCTTTGGAGGTTCCCTCTCTCCGAGCATGTTTTTGGGGCATGCGTAGCTAAGATGTCCTGTATCCTGAAAGGGTGTATTCAAAAGTACATGAAAAAAGAAAAAGGATTTCCATTCAGAAAAGAATGGAAATATTAATATATCTTTGACTTTAACTTAACAAAAGCTGTGAAGCTTGCAGGACCAAAGCAAGTTTACCCCACATTCGTAGCATCTCGTCTTGTCTGTATAGTTCCGTCTCCTGATAAACTCAGTGGCCCTCCCGTTGTCTATGGCAATGCTGGCTTTAATTGTTCTGCCAAATAACTGGAAGACAAACACATTTCATTCTGATAAGTCAACATCCATTAAAGAGACTATATTTTATGCTACCTGACTAGGGAAAACTGGTATAGCTCACCTGTTTGTTGTTTATTGCTCTTGCACAATTATGTGCCGATTCTCTATCCAGGAAGAGAACAAACGCTACTCCTTTACTCTGACGAGTGTATTTATCCTTCACAATGGTAACCCTGGAAGTAACCATGACAACATTATTAGCAATTATTTAGAGCTTGTGAACTAAGATTGATGTAGGATCATTTATGACAAAGACATGACTTACTTCACCACCTTTCCATATTTGGTGAAGAGCTAAAAATGAAACAGTGATGTATTTCCGTAAGACATGAGAATTTGACTCTTATTTGCATTTTATTAAACAAATGTATTCTTAACACACACTCTAAGGTCAAATAAAAGACAATCACCTGGATTTAAATATGCAAATAGGCAAGAGCCTCCCATTGGCAAACCCTTCCACTAAGGAAAGAGCATCCCACAATGGTCTCTGAAATGACTTAAATGTCAAAATAATAATAATTTACTGAATGTGGGCTGGTGAAAAACAGGCATTGCTTTTGAATTTGTTTTTTTTTTTCCTTTTTTTAAAAATCATTAAAAAAATAAAGAAATAAATAATGGAACTGGCCACAACAAATTAGTTGGCATCCCCAGAAAAGATTAAAAATAATTTGACTATAGTAATGTCATTGCAGCTAGTCAATATGTTTATTTAAAGGGTGAAGAGTTGCCACTCTGCTGTTTGGTATCATGGTGTTCACTACACTAAATGTGGACCAGAGAAAGCAAGTAGAGAGTTGTCTGAGGAGATTAGAAAGAAAATTATAGACAAACACGTTAAAAGGCCAAGGCCATAAGATCATGGGACTGTTGCCAACCTCCCTGCACTTGGCTGCAAGAAAAAAAAATGATGGGAAAATGAAGAAACAGATAATGAGTGGTAACTAAAAAGCTCATAATGACTCCAAGAACTGTAGTGAACTCTAAGGTCAAGGGACATAAGCGTCAAATAGCACCATCTGCCACTGTTTGAACCAAAGTAAACATAAAGCACAAAAAACAACCAACAAGAACTTTACTGTTAATAGAATAACATAAAAAAGACTTACTGGAATTTGACAAAACACTTGCTGACAAGCCACAAAGCTTCTGTGAGAATGTCTTTTGGACAAACAAGGCAAACTGGAGCTTTTTAAGCAAGTCACTTCAGCTCTATGTTTACAGGCACAAATATAATTCACTCAAAGACAAGAAGACTGTAGCTACTGTGAAGCGTAGACCAGGATCAGTTATGTTCTGGACCTGATTTACTGTATCTGGTACAGTGTGTCTTAAATCTGTGCAGGGTTGTAATTAAATCTTAAGACTATGAAGGTATTCTGGAGTGAAATGTGTTTTGCAATGTCAAAAAGCTTGGTCTTAGTTGCAGGTAATGGATCCTCCAACAAGATAATGGGCCAAAACACACAACTAACAACACCCAAGAGTGGCAAAGAACAAAACATTGCACTAGTCTGTAGTGGCTTTCTATCCACCCTGATCTAAATCCTGTTCACCACCTGTGGAAAATCTTGAAAATCTGGAGAAGAAATACTACAAATCTGAGACAACTGGAGCAGTTTGCGCAGAAGGAGTTGACCAAAATACTTGTTTACAGGTGGAAAAGTCTCAGCAAAAGTTACAGAAATCCCCCGATCAGAATGATTGTGCAACAAAATATTAAGTTGAGGGAACCAACAAATTTATCAAGGCCAATTTCATTAGTCTTTTAACATTTCTGTTGAACCACAATTCAAAAGCAATGTCTGATTTTCATTAGTCAGTTTTTAGTCAATTATTTTACTTTTATCAAAGACCATTTTTTGTGTCTTTAATTGGAGTTTAGAAACAATTTTGTCCACATCTGTAACACAAACTGATGCGGTAAATAGCTTCTGATTCCTCAAGCAGACATGTTTAAATATAAAGGTAAATTCACTTTCTGGATTAACATATTTAAATTTAAAGTTAAAGAGACATCCTATGGCCACAAAAACGATATTAGTCTCAGAAAGACAGGGGATTAAGTTACACTCCCACATAGAGGCAAAACATAAATATTAGAGTGTGGTGGTACTATTATGATCTGCGGATGGCTCAGTTGGTCAGGTAGCAACATTATATTCACAAAAAATGAGAGAGGAAAAGCAACATCTTAACCCCACTGAGAATCTTTGTGACCTGCTGAAGAGGATTGCCATCAATATGAAATGAAAACAATGACAACAACTTTGAACAGAAATAAGTGTTTAAAATTGAAACAATGTCAAAGCGTTCCGCAAAACCATATTAGTGTATAACTGTACATTGAGCCAGGTAGTGTACTGTGTGTACATTTTCGAAGAACTGATATACTCCTGATGAATACTAAAGTAAAATACCTTATGTAAGTCATTGTTGGTTAGAGAAAAGGGCAGGTTGGACACGTACACGGTGCTTTTGCTTGGTGCTAACCCCCCGCTCATAGTGGGCTCACAAGACACACTGAGAAGAGATAAAAACACGTTTAAAGGATTTCATCTCACACACATGACTTTACCTGATGTATTTCATAAAGCGGTCAGTGAATGCAGTTCAATCAGCTAAACATGTACATTGTAAATGTAGCTTAATGCATGTTATACGTTACAAGTACTCAAGTAAGTCCACAAATTCACTTACCGACCAACGTATCGCCGTTAGAAAAACATGATATATGTTGTCTAAAATGGAAAAATTCGTCTTATTTGTTCGGAACTTTACATGCTAAGCTAATAGAAACACTCGGTCGCAGTTTGATGACGTCGCAAATAGCCGCTGTTCATGCAGCTAACGCGGGTAGGCTAACTAAGCAATAGAAGGAGGTAAGGTTTTATTGTTCATGGTTATTTGCGTGGGGATTAAAAAAAAACATTCTTAGTCATTTGGCATGCTTTTGTCTGTGAAAGGCCATGCGTGCCTGTACATACTTGTTTATTGTGTGGGGATGACGATAAGCTAGCTTTGGTTCACGTCAGGTGAAACGTGCAAACGAAGTCGTTTAAATTAGCTTTTGTTTCTTTTTAGAGGTGCAGTGTTACCAACGCGGACAAACCTGAACTAAGTTGCTGTTGTAACGGTTGTGTGCTCACGTGTTGGTGCACGTAAACTAGAACCGTGCTGCCAGTCTTCTCTGCAGAACTTGAGCCGGCTCCGAGACACTTAAAACATTTCTATTATATTAATAATTTTGCAATTCTCTTATAGATTGTTTTGAAGATCCCACCTGAAGTCCTTCAGTCTAAGAGTAAGTTGGCAACCAGCTCTTTACTTACTCATTTAGACAAAGAAAACTGCACTAAGCAGGGTTTTGTATTTCAGCCGAGTTATAAACAAAACTTCTTAAAATAATTTGTGAAAAGCATCTTTCAGCAGCAACCTACACCTGTGTCCAAAATCGGATACTTTTACATGATTAAACGCAACATTTGCTTGTGTTATAATTTCCATCAAACAGACATGGTTTTAGGCGTCTGGTTCTTGACTATTATTCCTCAAGAAAGTGAGTTAAACTTGTCTGAATGTTTCAGACATTGAGAACTTAAAATTTGGTCACTTTTTTGTCCTGGCAGTGACTTACAGGAGAGACAGAAGTATGCGAGAGGTGTATGATGAACGCTTTTTACCAGAAAGGCCGGTGAGTGCGTTTGTCCCTACTTTTCCATTTTGCTTTTCTTCTGATCATTTTGAAATCTGTGTGAAAATCAAACCATAAAATAACATTCATCTGAGCAGGGTCCATACCCACGAGTAGGCGGAGGAGTGGAGAGGAGAGGCCCCTTTGGCAGGCCAGAGGATGATTACAACCGTGGAGGGTATGAATATGAAGGGGGTCCCCGTTTCTACCCAAATGGAGGCGGCCCCCGAGGTTATCATGAAGACCAGAGGGGCTACCAAGGTGACGGTCATCATTTTCCTGCTGAACGCAGAGGCATTCCACCATCACGGAGGGTAAGGAGGGAGAGCTGTGTTGGGGAAAAATTTGTGCGGTGCAGAAATGTTAAGCAGTAACTGTCAAAACACTCAAAGGACCAGAACAAAATGCAATAACTAGTGTTCTGAATGATCCAGCTAAAAAGAGAATCATTTGATTCTCACAGTAGTGGAGTAATGTTTTACACAGATTCCCATATTTTTGGAATTGGAACTCTAATCTGAGTAACTTCCACTGATATGGCATACATCAGAGGAGGTTACTCAGATCCCACTTACAAAAAAAAAAAATAAGGGATGTTGGTGATTTGTAAATATCATAAACCCACTATTAATTCCCAGTGGAACATAAAGGACATATCAGATATTGAAACCGAGCCATTTCGCCACACCATGGAAAATACTAGCTCATTTTGAATTTGATTGCAGCAGCACATCTGAAAAATGGGAATATGCAGTGTTTGCTATCGTGTAGCATCCTGTCTTCTTTTAACAATAGTCTGTAACTGTACTGAAAGTGAGGAGACCAGATGCTGGAGTTTTGGAAGAGAATTGTTGTCCCATTTCTGTCTGACAAAGGATTCCAGCTGCTCAGCAGTCCTTGGGATTTGTTCTTGGATTTAAAAAAAAAAATATATATATATATATATATTTATATATATATATATATTTTTTTTTTTCAAATTTTTTTCATGATGCACTAAATGTTTTCTATTGGTGAAAGTTCTGGACTGCAAGAAATGCCAGTTCAGCATCCGGACTCTACTCCATGCTGTTGTGATGGATGGGGTATGTGGTTTAGCATTATCTTGCTGAAATATGCAAGGCCTTCCCTGAAAGAGACTTTCTCTGTCTGGGAGCAGGTGGTTCTCTAAAACATCTATGTAAGTTTTAGCATTGATGGAGTCCTTCCAGATGTGGAAGCCCCCCACACCATAGGCACTAATGCAACCCCATACCATCAGAAGTGAAGGTTTTTGAACTAAGTGTTGATAACAAGCTGGATGCTCCCTCTCCTTTGTAGTCCACAGGACACTGGGTCCATGGTTCCCAAAAAAGGATTCCAGATTTTGATTCATTTGAACAGGTTTTTTTTAAATTTTGTGTGACAATTTTAAAGAGCTTTTGCCTCAGACAAGATGGCAGTATTTGTGGACCATGTTCACATATCGGTTCTTTGCATGATAAAGGTGTAAACACAAAAACTGTGTTCATAGATGGTGATCTCTGGAAGTATTCCTGGACCCTTGAAGTGACCTCCAGTAGTGAATCATGTTTGCTCAGTGCCATCTGAGGGCCTGAAGGTCTTGAGTGTCCAGCGTTGGCCTTATCACCTGCCTACAGAGATTCCTCCTGATTTTCTGAGTCTTTTGATGGCATACACTGTAGGATCTTTAAAGCTTTTGCAGTTGAAACTGAGGAACATTTTCCTGAAATTTTTCCACATTTTTTTTTTGATGCAGTTTGTTACATATCGGGGAATCTCTCCCCATCTTTACATCTGAGATGCTATGCTGCTCTGAAGTGCTCATTTTTACACCCAGTCAATGTTATTGACCTGTTGGCAGTTAACCTAATTAGTTGTCAAATTCTCCTCTAGTTGCTTTTGATTTATGCTAATTAATTTATGAGCCTTTCATGTTTTTCTGCTCCAATTTGAGTGTAAATGCTTTCAAAATAAGCTCATATTTTCGACAAAATGCCAAACTATTTCAGTTTCAACATCTGATATGATGTTTATGTTCTACTAGGAATAAAAGGTGGCTTTATGAGGTTTAGAAATCATGGAATTCTGTTATTTGAATTATAAACACACCATCCCAACCTTTTTTGGAATTATGGTTCTAATTTTCATTGAGAGTAATTAGAATAAAAATGTTATATGTTTGTAAAATCATGCTAAAAATAACTTGGTATAATTGCAAATGTAATTAAACCAGATACACACACACACACGCACTATGGGATATTTGTGATGAATTTAGTTCATTTCTATCTGTACAAGCATCCCAGGTTATGTCCCAATTTCCTTGATCATTCCAGTTATTGTCTGTAGGATGTTTTTTAGTTTTTGAGGTGTGTTAAGAGTGATAGGAATCTGCTCGGGGGAAGGTTTGAGCTGCACCAATGTACTGTTGAATATTTATGAGGAGATATTTTCATCCACATGAAGAACCTGGACGACAAGCGCTTACATGCTCGACAGATGTTGGAATTTAACTGTCTAATCAAAACGCGACTCAACAGAGGTCTTGTTTATGAAGACTGATTTTAAATTAATTTCATCAAGCAGTATCAGAAAGAATAATGCCTTTTTTTCTTTTATCAGACTTAAGAAGTGAAATGTGACATTTGTGGAAACTTTTTTTCTTTTCTTTTTACATAACTTACCTCTAACTGGTTGTTTGTTGCTGATGGCTTTTGTCACACCAAAATAAAATTGAAAAATTGATTTTCTTGCTGTTAGATGTATGAGAGAGCCCGGTGCTTTGACAAAGTCTGCCCCCATGTTCAAGGTCGTCATCTAGCACAAGGCTGCATAGCCCCAATTTGATGGTTGT
>JAOWBL010000016.1:4730797-4769073 GCA_028564865.1 Zenarchopterus dispar
CTGGGTTCAAGGATTTCTGCCACGGCAGGCAAAGCAACCATAGTTCCAGTCAGCTACCATGACGATGGTGGGGTGAACTCGGTGACCCCCACCTACCTTAAGATTTGGTTAAAGCTCTGCCAGAGGTGGGAGTTAAAGATCTTTCCACCCAGTGTTCCCAACAAACTAGTGATTTACGTTAAAGTCAAGCAGTGTGTTTTGCATGCATCTGAATTTGTTTTTTTTTTAAACTTGGGCAAAGTAGGACTAATCAGGCTGATTGGCCAAGTAATCAGTCCATCACTAGTAGACAGGCAGTGCTAAATGTAGATGATTGGCGTAGTTTTCTGCATTTCAGTTTTTTCTTTATCAGGGAAATGGAACAATTTTAAAGTTTTCCTGAGCCATCGTATAATGGGTAGGCCTGTTTCTCAAAAGCAAGCTTAGAGCTGAAAATGAAATGAGGGTACATGCTGAGGATTTGTTTCACATGCATTAAAATTTGGTTACTATTCCCTGTCCGGGTAACCTGAGTGGAGAGAAACGGTTTCTAATGTGTCCTGCAGGCAGTCGTGCTCTCCGTTCAGTCTGCCGCTTTGTCAGAGCTCGTAAAGATGCCACCGGCTCGTGCGTGGAATAAGAAGGATAGGATATAGGATGTCTGATGGATATTCCTCAAGTCAAAGCTTCCACTCTGGAGTGTTTTTGTTTCATTTCTCGGTGTTTGGAGTTCTCGTTGTGTCGTCAGTTGATCTCAAAGCCTTGGACGGTACACGTGCTTGCAGCCCGTGTCAGCAGCGCCAGAGAGAGAACAAAAGGAAAACGAGCAACTTGAGAGTAGGTGGTGGCCATAATTAATGTGTTGCAATGATGGTGACTTCACAAACTGGAGTTTGGAAACAGCAATGACCCATCTGTTTCTTGACTTGGTTTAGAGGAACTATTTTAGATACATGTCTGAATTACTATAAGCACATGCAATATTCCTCCTGGTCCTTTTCTCTTGTCATTTATGCTTTGCAGTCCTTTGCTTTGTTTTTCCATTTTTGTATCCCAAATCTTTTACATTTCTCATTCAAAGTTTTGTTTTCTCATATTTTGTAATATCAGTGTGACAATTCTCTCTCCTCTTCTTTTTGCTCATTTCTTCCGAAAACTGCAGATAAGATTCCTGGCTTGTCAAGAGAAGGCTCTCCAAACAGCGCAACGTCAAACAAGGTAACCTTGAGTGAAAAAGGTAAAAGATTAAACCCCCACTACTGATTCTTAATCCCTAAATTTTACTTGAGGGAATAAGATGGCTTGAATTTATTTTTATTTTTTGCACAAATGTGAGGCTTTTGTTTGAAGTTTCGTATAATGGATTGTACTCCCGCATGCACTGCGGTCTGTTTTCTTATTTATTGGTCACTACAGATGTTGCTTTGGTCACTGTTACAGCAAGGTGCATCTGGAAGTTCTTTAATTCCATCCTTCTCATAAGCGTTTAAAGCATGTTAATGGCTCTTAAAGTGGTGCTCACTCACGGCATTAAAGCCATGAGGCCTGCACTTTGTTTATCTCTGGTGTAAGCATCCTTCAGTCACAAGAACTTGCTATAGTACAGGACAAAAAGATCAAGTGTTCATAAAGTTTAAAATTTAAAAAAAAAAAACTTGTAGCATTAAATGTAAAAATTTCCTGACTGATTTGCAAGTGGCAGTTTGTTTTTACTGATATCATCCATCTTCAACTAAGCGGAGGAGTGTAGACGGATTCAAATGTAGTTAGGACCAGTGTCTTGCAGTGACCACCCAGAAGTGTAGAGTGTATCAGAAGCCCAAGTCATAACTTTATCACATGATCTTAACTGCAAAAGCCAGCTGAAGTCCCGCAGATCTCACTGGGAGGTGTTTACACTGTTTACAATGAACAATCGTTTCCTTTTGCAGATGAAGAACACGTGTGTGTGTGTGTGTGTGTGTGTGTGTGGTGGCTGTGAGTGTTCAGTGGATGGAGCAGTTCAGTGGTCGTGTCATTTTTGAAGAATCGATATGTACCAGGGCCTCTCGGGCAAATCTTGGGGTACTGTTTAGAAGCTTGTGTGTGTGTGTGTGTGTGTGTGTGTGTTTTTTTTTTTTGAATGGGTTATTGACGTCACAGTGGATGAACGAATTGTGAGTTGCTTGTGTGCTCAGACAGCTTAAAGGCTATACAAGTACAGCGTTTGTTTTCAGGCTTAAATATATAGTCTCTTGATATTATTGCTTTAAAAGATCTGCTTAATTACACTGAATATTTCACTTTGGCTTATACGGTTCATTTCTTCTTTGAAACAAAAAGTTATTTTGTTTCAAAGAATTAATACATTAATTAATACAATAAAGTTTTAAACTAGATTCTAAAAGTTAAAGCAGGTTGGTATTGTTGAATCAAATATGATGTATAAGTGTTTCAAATTGGCAAAGTAGTAGGATGAAAGGGATTTTGTATTTTGCTGAACGGCAGTGATGCATTTTCGCCATAGCAACGTGGTGTATATAATCATTGTTTCAGCTTTGAAGCTACTCTATGTGAGACAATCGCTTCTGACCACATGGTGGCGTATAGATCTGATATGTTAACAAACGGGCCACTGACAGTTCTGTGATGATGAGTGGGGATTCGCCAGCACGTCTTGTAATACCCCATGAGACAAAGTGTGTCATGTTCCAGGGGTTAAGTAAGGGGCAACATCTGGTTTTCAGAGCTGTCGGGAATGTGGAAGTTTGGAAAAAAATAGGACCAGTGTCTCAGAAGTGTCGAGTTGGTCAATAGTCTTAGTCAGGTGATCTGAACCGCAAAAGCCAGCTGAAGTAGTTGAAGCCAACTAGAGGGTGTCTTCTAAGTGAGTCATCTTCATTGACGTTCTTGTTAAAATGTTCAAATTTGCAGCACAAAGCAGCTTAGTTGAGAAAGTTGTTTTGATCTCTATCGATGGATTTTACGTCCATTGACAGCCGTAAGTGGGGTTAGGGGCGTGGGGGGTACATTTGTATGTACCTCATCAAATGAAATTGCATAAAGCTACAAATCTAATTGTTGTCCTTATTAGCTACTTGGTGTTTAGCATTTTCAATGAATTTGACATCTCAGTGGTGAATTAAGGGCTAAGAAAGCATAATCTCACTCATTTTAATGTTTACAGCTGTACCTACAGACCACTGCAACCCGCTCTGTCTTGGCCTTTAACAGATTAAGGATGGTGTCGCCGAAGGGTGACTGGCCCGAGTCGGGTCACAGCTGGTCACCTTCTCCGTTTCCTTCTCTAAATGAGCCACCTTTACCCCAACGCAGGAAACACCAACTTAGAAAGGTCCAGGTAGCATTTCAGCCAAACCACTGCTGTCTGAGCCAACTAGCTGTGCCGAGGCTAGGATAGCGACAACCGGCTGCAATGATGACATCTGAAACAAGGACAGATTAAATCAGAGTCGGTGTAAGGAAACTTCAGTTAGCATTATAGTTTTATACTTAAATGTGAGCTCATGTAAAATGGATGGAACATGCTTAACAGTTACCACAAGCTACCTGACTTCAGGCTTATTTGTTTTGTTCATTTTCCCATTTTTGGGTTAATCTGGGTTGACAGAATCCTGCTGCTCATATGGTGTCCTATTAATAAAAAAATTTTTAAAAAGACTTCAAAATTACTCTTCAGAACCCAACGATGAGGTCATGTCAGATTTGTCTAGTTCTTGTTAAATCGGGCTGACTCAGGAACTCTCTAGTGATGCTCTCCCATGTGGTAAGAAATGGTACTGCTGCAAGGAGTGGGTTTAAACTTTAAATTAAATATGCAGTGAAACTTTTGGAAAGCATCATGAGTTTTTGATTTTAAGCAGTTGGGAATATCATAAAAACTGAGTGTAGTGTCGGTGCCTGTGCTGTGCTGTGGTCTGCTGTAAAATCTTAGCTGTAGTTTCCGTTGCCAGGCAGAAGCCATTCTGCTTTTGTAGTTGCTGCTCTAAAGTGAAACTGAGAGCCGCTGACACAGGACAGACTAACATTCATTACTTGTAACATTTTTACAAGGCAGGAATAAAATCACTTTGATTAAAAAAGGCTATAAAAGTACTTTTAATGTTGCTTTAATGGCAGCTTTAGGATCATGTTGCGGTTTGTCTGAAGCACTTCTTAAACCAGGCCGTCTGACCACATCGGAAATAGAGTTTGTAATCTGAATGATCTGCCTTGAAGACAAAGTAAGACTGTCATAACAAAAGATGTTATCTTTTAAAAATGAGGATAACGCACACATTTTTGGACAAACTCTCCAAGGAGGCATTAATGGCATCGAATGTGAGTTTGTACATCAAAGTGTGACAAATGGCTGAGTATGAGAGTTGTGCATGAAATGGCATGCACGAGTAATTATAAGATGCAGCATATAAATGTGTCTTCATCTAATGCACGGTTTTGTACGAGCCAATCGTCTCCATGCAAACACACACACACGGACACTGTGTTTGATCTCGCTTGTGCTGCATTGTTGTTTTCTGTTCCCGGGGCGCAAACCCGTAACCTCGGCCAACATGAAAGGCCCGCGCTGTGCCCCCAGTAAAGCCTGCTCTAATGGCCCCGGTCACCGCCTGCCAAACACACGTAGGCTTTCTGGAGCCATCGCAGACCGAAGAGCGCACGCGGGAGTTGGTGGGGGGGGGCCGTCTGGTTGTGAGCCAGGGTGGCCTAATGGGTGGAGTTCTGGTCCTGGAACAAAAAAGGTCACCAGAAGGCTTCATCTCTGGACTTCAGAGGATTCTGACAGTCACTTCAAGGTTTTTTACCAACAAAAATGATGGCCCAGATACTGAGTCTGACAAGGGAAATTGATGCCTTGCATGTGTGGGTTTAGTCTGTTCTCCTGTCTGATCCTGTTGGATTTATTTTAGTGATTCACTTCATACTCCAGAGTTTTAGTGTTCTTGGCTTGCAGAAACAACAAAGATGTGTTGAATTAATGATGGTGTAGTCGAATGACTGTTAGGTCATTTTCAGTTTTTCTTGTTAGTTGGAAAGACTGGCCCCTTTTGAGCGTGAAATCATTAAAAAAAGAAAAAAAAAACTCTCCCCAACATGTTTGACAAGTTATGAGTTGTAGGAAGTAAAATAGAAAATAATAATTTGCGAAGAAACTGTAAACTCTTCAGTTTCTCCGGAGCGATGGAGCTTTTCTTTTTTCCCTCTCAAGCAAAGTAGGATGAAAACTTTGTTGAACAACCTCTTTTATTTTTTTTTTCATCTTTTAGTAGTGCATTGAGAATAAGTTAGTCATACTTTTGGACTCGGGACATTTTAATTTAGGCCAGTTTGTATAAAATATATCTGCCAAGCTCTGAATTGGGAGCAGAACATTTCCAGGCTGTGCTCAGCCAGTTGCAATGACAGACTTAGACAGGGATAGGGATTTTTTTTTCTTTCTTTTTTAGACCAAGGCAAAAAAAAAAAAAAAAAGGAAGAAGACTGACAAATTCAATCTTTTAAAAAAAAAATTTTTTTACACACACAATTTTATACATAGGACTTCTCCCTAGCATCGCTTCAGGCAGGGAATATGAAGGAATAATTGGATGAGTCTTTGTAAGTTGAACTTTTTATTTTAGCCTGCCTTGGGCTTTGAGCTTTGCCATCGCCTGCAATATCTTTACTCAGTCATCTTGGGATGGAATATGACTTGGGCCGTGGCCTGTTTCCTGTTAATGTGTGAGTGGACTTGAGTCATGGTTGGGCTCTTCTGCTCACTGGCCTTCAAAGTCTAACGGTATCAGGAAACGAGCAAAAAATATCGAGCGGTGATCCAAGTTGGCCTCGTTTCTCTCTTTTGCATTCTTCTGGCTTTCATGGTAATACTTATGGATGTTTCCACTCTTGCTTTGAGAAAGTCCATCTCTGTCTTGTGGTGCAGCTTTTCCTCTGAAGATGCCGTCTGAATCCAGGGCTGAAATTCCAGCACTTAAATTTTGCATGTAATCGATTACCCTGGGTCTGATGAATTTCAGTTTTTGAGCAGATACCTACCTGAATGTTGAGGTGGATTTGTGTTAATAAAGACTGACGCAAGTTAGAAAATAGTTTTCTTCAGCCCAAGAAATGGGCATTCATTGAGGTCCTAATTCTTTGAATGGTTGTGGATTAAAGTTTCTGTTGCTCATTTTCTACAAAGTAAACTCTGGGTTTCATCTTTAGAAACTGAGCTTCATGCTTCAGCACAACTCAACATCATCTTTCATGTAATAATGTGAGTAAACGGGTCATAGGGTTCCACATCCCATCATCCTCAGTATCACTTTTTCTTTTTTTTTTTGCCCAACATTTCTCCACGAATAAACTTTATTTGACACCTCCATAGTATGTTTAAAATGAGCATTGTTCTAATTTCTTTTTGGATTTTCCTTGACACTGATTCATCTCATCCTATCCCTGTAGGAGGAGAACCAGCCCCCTGAGGGAGAAAAAGAGGAGCCGGTGGTCACTCCTGTTGTTGAAGAGGTCCAAAAGTCTTCCGACAACTTGCAAGAGAGGCAAGAGAGGCGAGCGCAAGCCATCGCAGCCAAAGCTCAGGAGATAGAAAAGGTACTTTTCCAAGACTTGGCATTTTGTGTTTATCTTTGACTGACCCTCTTAGGTTGAAAATGAGTCAGGGGTTCAAGTTGAAATAGGAAATCAACTACTTTTAATAACTGATGTGTAGGATTTATGCTTTCAATGTTCTTATACTTAAAAAAAAAACAAAAAAAACAAAAAACTGTTTTTGATATCTAGAAATCTGTATACAACATATGTTAAACATTCAGTATATGCCAGGTTGGAAAATTCAGCATTTACAATTCTCTCATTAAAATGTGGTCATTCTTGAGACTTATCTATAAATGTCAACTTGTAGCAATAATGACAAATGCTATATGATCTTGGCCTGTTTCCATACATATGGTGGCCATTGTAACTGTACTGAATAATCATTTCTGAGGCAGATAAGTATTATAGCAGAAACAATCAGGAAACCTGTGTAAATCTCATGAAATTTGCATCCTGTAATTCCCTTAACACACTTCTTTTACCAGACTCATAGTTGTATGAGGTAACGGCAAATGACGATGGTTATCAAATTTATCAACGTTTTTCTGGTGTCTCTTGTTCATTCATGACCTCTGAACTGGTTCCTACATCAAGATGCAGCTTCGCGTCACTCATGGCTTAAACCTCACAGCTCTCGCTCAGTGTTTCAGGCATCGTTATGAATGCTCGTGCACCAAATGACCAGCTCTCAGGCTTTTGGTAACATCAGAATTATGCACACGGTGGAGCAAAGCTTGGATGTGATGCAGCATCATGCATACAATAAATCGAGAGCTTGACTGCTTAATAGAGCTCAAACCACCCCAGGCTGGACGTTCCAGCTCGCCTGGGTTATCTAATGAAGGCCATTCCCGCACCAGTGAGCGCTACTGTTGGTTTACTGACACCATTAAACCTGAGTTAGCTCTCCCCTCAAGCGCACAATTCACTTTCACATCGAGCTGCACCGCTGAACCTGCAGGCCGTTGTAACGCTGTTGCTGACACTGCAGCATCAGACTCATTTTGTGCCATCTCTCTCCTCTAATAGATAAACTATTTTATACTTCATGTTCCTAATCAAATGTGAAACCAGGTTTAACTTTGCATAGTTAAAAGATTGTCACTTCCTTTATATGCAAATGATAGAATATAAATAATCAGCTGTCAAATGATCCAACTCCAAAATCTGCAATATGTTACGAAACCCATTAGGTTGTCGGTTTCTGCTGAGCTCAGGACTATCAGACTGCAAACGCTGCAGCACAGTTGACTTCTGAGGATACTAAGAAGGAAAATGAGAGTTTCTTAAGAACCTAAAATGTCAGATAGATGAAAATACTGTGTCCCGGGTTGTTCAGGAGATCAGCTCCCAGTGGAGCTCTGCTAGTCCTTGTTTCAACTCTGGCACCACTCGTTTTAGTTTTGTGCTGGTAGCGAGTCTTGAAATGAAGATGTTTCGACTGATTTGATCAGAATGAGTTTAAAGTAACATTAACTGGCGTCAGGCAGCCCGATGACTTACTGGTTAGCACTGTTGCCTCACAACTGCTGCAGGAGACATTTCTCCAATCAACATGGCTTTCAGATAATCAAGGAGAATGAGGGCGTTTTATAGTGAAAGGAATCATATACTTGTGGGAAGTAAAAACAAGAGGTGGTGGATGTTGTTGTGGCTGCAGAGTGAAGGTAAGAAGACTGCGATGAAGCCGGATCTGTTGGACTGTGATGAGCAAAGTCAGCAGGGAGACGATGGATCGCAATGGATGGATGTGCCTTTCACAAAAAAAAATCTGTCAAATGCCAGAGGTTGATATTGCTGATGTGTTTATGCTTTTTTTTTTTTTTTTTTTGTGACAAGCTGAAGACGGTTGGGGACAACAGTGATGTTAGTTTCAGATTCATCGCAATCTTCCAGGTTTTCATACCTTCCCATCTTCAGCCACAACGAATTTCACCAATGCTCAACCAACATCGTAAAATATCCTCAAACTTTCTCCTGGATTTTCTGAAAGCCATGTTGAATGATAAATTCTTCTTCTTCTCTTTAATTTTTGAGCTGAGACCGGAAGTCCCCAGGCCTGCCCCTTGTGCCGCCCCCTCTCATGTGATATTTTTCAGTTCTCGGGTTGGCCGTAGGAATAGGAATGTGTGCGGTTGTTTGTCTGTATGTGGTTCTTTGACGGACTTGCAACCTGTCCAAGATGGCCTTTCATCTGAGATCTCCATCTCTGCAATAGGTTCTAGCAGATCCACGTGACCCTGCGGTGGAATAAGGAAATAAATGGATGGTTCCAAATCCCATTAACAAGTTCAAATCAGTGAATCTTCAGTAGGATTTTAAGGTGAAAGTTAATTTCTAAAAAAAAACCCAAAACATTGGAAGGATTGTTGATGGAAAGTTTCTTTTTCTTGTATAACCATCTCTGCCAACAGTTCCTGCTTTCCTCTCCCTGGTTTTCGGTGATAATCTAAATCATGTGTACGAAGGTTGGGATTTGGCAGCTTTCGCCATCATTCATGAGAGGCTGAATTGTTTGTCATCCTGAGTTCAGGGGGGAAAAAAAGTAATCTAATCAGCATTTTTCCTGACTTCTAAAAAAGAAAAAAGTGGCAAAGAGCAAGCCCATTTTTCGAAAAGCTGCAGGCGCTTCAGGTCTATTTCTAGTTTGTAAATATTTTAACCTTTTTAGAGCTGAGAACACTAAAAGCTGAGAGACCTGCTTTCACTTGTTTACTCTCCCAAGTGGCCGACGCACCATCCAGCCACTGTAAAATGTATAAGCACTTTGTCTGGTAGCTGGCATTACTTTCCCATCATACCCACAACACACTTGGGTTAACCATCCATTTTCAGTCTGCAATAACAAAGTCACTTTCACGTGCTCTGCTACATCACAGACGTCTTCCTCTTGCAGGAGGAACTTGTTTGGAGTCACTTGACAAGCTCCGGCCAGATGTTTGGCTTTGTGCACTCAATCTGGTCTAGCCATCTCTTCCATACATACGGACACAAACACAGAATCCAGAAGCCTTTCGAAAGCTCGCTGAGCGTCTCTGCGTTTGTCGCATAATGCCGGCGGAGCTTTCCGTCATGAGGCAGGGGTCCGACTGGGCTGCCTTGTGCCTCGGTTCTGTTTGTGTGGCCGTGTGAAGTTACCCCGCTGAAATTCAACCTGAACGCACTCGCAGTCGAGGTTGACTTTGGCTGCAGCACAAACTAACTGGTTTCAGTGAGTGACGAGCCATGAAACGCTGTAAAGGGTTTGCTTTACTCCTTATCGTCCAGGCTTTGACACAAAGGGTGTTTTATATCATTTATAGAGGATTATTAATATACTTGGCTACGAGACAGCCTGTGAAAGGGTTTGTTTGTTTGTTTTTTTTAAGTCACAAAGATGGGCAGAGCTGGGCTAAGGCCCCACTCCTTTCATCCTTGTTCTGTTTTTCTCATTTCTAAAGCCAGGCGTTCTCACACGCTCACTTGTAATCTTCTGCCATGAAAAATGTGCAGCCCAATTCCTCACGCTGTTAACGGCTACGGGGAGCGTAAACACACAAGAGCCCTGACACAGATGCTCTCTTGAACGACTCCACCTCGGAGTCAAGAACCCGGTCCTTTCCTTCCTGACTGGACAACAGGAGGGATTTCAGGAAGCGCCTTTGAATACAGGAAGCATATTTTCAGCACATTGTTGTCCAAGGAAAACCGTTCCTGTATTCATTGAAGCTGCGGGTGTTCCACTGATTAGGTACTTCCTCGGACAGTTTGATAAATCTACTGTTGTCAGCTGTTTAATGAGACTATAAGACATTGATACCTATTGAGAGAACAGTTCTTTTGTTTCTAAATTAGAAACAGATCAAGTGTTTGTGTGTGCAACTAGTGACAACATTCACCTGCAAGTGCTCGTCAGTGTTCAGAGCTGTCACTTTTACACAACAGCAGGCATGTTGTATTCAGTTATTTATTTTTCCTGGAAAGATGCCATCCGTTGTTGCAGCCACATGAACCGCGTCTGTTGGGATTTCTTCTCTTCTCCGAGCATGCTTTCTGATCCAGGACCACTGCAACAATCTATAATAAGCTGGTGAATTGGAGCCCCCGCATCACAGACGCCACCGTCGGTATCTGGTGAATGATTGAAAGTTATCTGGTTTAATTTCCCACACGCAGCTGCACAGGCACATGTGTGAACAAATCAACACACGTTCTCTCTAATCAGAGCATGTGGTGTAAGGACTTCACAGAGACTTGGTGGGTTAGTTCACTTCTACACACTCGGAGGGGAAAAAAGAGGTATTTCCCAGTGGTGATAAGAAATGAATCTGCTCCTGCTTCTTCTCCAAACGTTTGGTAAATCAGCTCCATCTGTGTGAAGGAGCCAGGCTTTTTGCTTTATTTGGAAACATGGTAGGGTTTGAATAAGCTTCCAAGATCTCTTCCTCCTCTTCCTGATAGCTGCTGGAAGGTCCTGAATCACTGGTTGCTTCCTGTCTACTCCTGTGATGTAAAGAGCCCTTGATAGATGTTAATGAAGCCACGTTTGTTTTGACGCAAGGCGGTGTGTTTTAACACCAGAGTGATCAGCTCAGGTACAGTGTAGGAGATGATTCACATCCAGACGGCAGGTGGTGGTGGTGCAGGAAGGAAATGGCTCTTCAACCCTAAATTAAGAGCTAAACTCTGAAATCTTTTGCCTCCTTTTTCCTGGAATCTTCCAAGTAAAAATATTGACCTGACCATGAGGGGGTTTTTTTTCCAGCTTATAAACAAGGATCCTTTTTTTTTGGTCTCTTTTAAATCTTTGCTTCCATCTCCACCACCAGGTGTACCGTCAGGACTGCGAAACATTTGGAATGGTGGTGAAGATGCTCGTGGCGAAAGATCCCAACCTGGAGAAACAGCTTCAGGTACCCCTCCGAGAGAACCTCGGGGAGATCCGCGAGCGCTGCCTGGAGGACCTCAAACACTTCATCAGTGAATTGGACGAGGTGGTCCGGCAGCCAGAGCCCTCCACCTGCGAGTCGGCGGCCAGCTCTGCGTCCGTGACATCTCATAAACTCTCAAAGACGGCGGTCAACCACAGCTCCTCTTATTGACACGCTGGCCTCGTCTGCTCCGTAAATGTGAGACTGCTGGGATTAATGGTTTGGATTTAGGATCGCTGGACTGAACGTACTCTACAGCACAGCAACCTGAAGAATCACTCGTCACAAGAATGAACAGTGTTATTTTTTTTGAAGAGACCATTTTTACCTTCAAGTTTTCAATGGGAAGTTCATATTTTTCCGTTGAATATTGTCAAGACATTTTCTTTATTTAAAATTATTCAAGTCTCATGTCATTATGGAAATGGTTCACACGGTGTTCATTATTTAATCTTTTGTGATTAAGAAATTTTGTATTTTGTCAATTCTAAAGCATGATAACACTTTGTAGTTTTGTTTTTTTAAGCTATGTCAGTTTTCACCTGGTATCACTCAGATGTATGAGTTGGTGCTGCTAAACTTGCAACAATTAAAGAAAAACCTTGTATGAATTTATACTGTCTAGAGAAACTCGTTGAAATCTATTTCTTTGAATTATTTTGTTTCTCCAGGTTCAGAAACTACACAAAGCTGGTTTATTCTCACAGCATGGAGACGATGTGCTTCACACTGAAGGCTGCAGGAAACATTTGTTTTACAGCGATGTCTTAACACATGTTCCTTGTAGTATGCAAATAAAAATATCACTTTGGCATTACAGATTTAAGCTCAAAAGTATCTTGATCATTTTCCAATGTTTTAATGGCTTTTTGTCACAATAGTGGACCCGTAACTATAAGGAAACTTGCCTTGTGAACACAAGTGTAGTAATGCTGAAAATCCCTGTATGTGATACACATCACAGTAGAATTACATTAAGAGTTATAAAATATCATAGTTGAAGGTGAATTATCCAAAGTGAGCATTCCTGATGCTATAGGGAAAAACTGATTACAAGTGCCTGTACAACACAAAGCATTTATTTGTTAATGTCAGAGCAATGGTAGTGAACAGGAGGAAATACAGAAGCTGCTGCCACTTTTTTTTTTTTTTTTTTTTTTGTACACCAACAGAAAATATTGTAACGTCTTGTAACGGAAATATATGGGAATAATATAGCGTTTTGCTGTGATTGATGTGGCACCTTTTTTTTTTTTGTCGTTTCCTATAGAATATCAACACATGTAGACTATAACTTGTTTTTTTTTTTATATAATCATAAAATGATTTTTTTAAAACATGGATATAAAAATACCAGTATTAAAATCTTAACTTAGTATATACATTTTCATTTTGCACTAGTGAGAATTAAATAATCAATTGGTAATTTCTATTTTCTACTTGAATTGTCCACTCCTGTACAAATATACCACTGGAGAACATTATGACTCAGCATAAACCATAAGAAACATAGCCTAGCCAGCCATCCTGATTCTTTTCACTTTTATGTGAAAGTTTTAGTCTGTTTAATTCAGCTTTGATTTCCATGGAACAATGTCAACAAAGGCAAAAGAAACTCTGCATGCTTTTGGGGGGAACCAATCAGATAAAATGTGAAAGGACATCCAAGATGGTGCGCAGTCAAGCAGAAATGCTTACAAATGAGTGTAGCAGGATTTTGCAAGAAAAAACTAGAGCCAATGTTTTGACAGCGATTCTGTAGTCATTTTGTTTTTTTTAAACGGTGGCTCATAAAAGCTTCTGAGCCATGGCCTAGAGTCTGCCCCTACCCTGTTGTGATTGGCTCGGTAGATTTTACATCTGGGGATATAGCTGTGAATGGGAGGGGTACCAGACCCATTTCCCAAGACATTTTTTTTACAGTGAATGTGTATGGCTGGCCAAGCTAACAGAAACATGATGACAAAAGCTGAAATACAAAAGAAAATGGGTTTAATGGCAACTTTAAACCATTTAGGTCTGGTTTAAAGACAGGCTTCCAATCATATGGGTCCATACATCATTTTAGTGCTAAAATTCAGTAAAAACCGATATTCAGACCATACTCATGCAAAAAGGGATTTTTGCACTTTATTTTAGACTGACACTTTTTTTTTTTTTTGTCCTCTCGTACAGTTTAGAATTTCTTCTTTCACCTGATTTTGGCCTGATATGACACGTATCAGACGTGATCTGTGTAAACCATACAGAATAGTTACAAAATCTTTACAGTATTACTTGGTGTAGTGCAGATTTATAATGTAAATATACTGCATTAAGAAATAATACAGTTTTTAGAGCGGTGGCTCTTCCGTCGACCAGTCTGTGAGCCATGGCTCAGGGAAGTGAGGGCTGTTACCCTGGTTGGGAAGTCTTCTGCATAGTACCGCCCAGCAGCTCTTGGCTGCGGGATTGGTTGGCCCAGAAAGTAGCCCTCCTCCTCAGAGTCTGATGATGAAGAAGAGCATGTGGAGCACCAATCCTCATCATCTCTGTGAAGACCCATGAAATGTTCAACCCGTGGGTCAGTTTGCGCAGTGCTCCGAAGCATATAGTCAGATCGGGTCTGGGAGTAGGCCAGTGGCAGGATGTGTGAAGGATGCTGCAGGTGCATGGCACCACGTGGAGGGTTTACGAGAACTGGCTGGGGCCCAAATGGCCTCTGTACTCTCTCTATAGGCATCATGTGAAGGGCGTTGTCCGAGCGGGTTTTGCGGCTCCGGTGGTGCCGACCCTGTCGGTGGTGATGCGGTCTGCTGCGCCCATGGTGACTTGTTGAGCGGCTTCTCTCTCGGCCCATCTCTTCTGGGTAGTAAGCCCTTCTCTGTGGCCTCTCACTCATGGGATGCTTTGTAATACTGATCTCAAAGTCATCATTATATCCATTGTCGACAGTGTCTTCCGAGAACTTGACCATTTGAGGTGGCCGGGATTGTGACTTGCTCCTTCTGAGAGCTGGGGGTTGAACAAAGGATGGAGGGAGACCTTCGGTGTGGGGAGACACCGAGTGAAGTCCTCCAGGTGTGCCTCCCCTCACTGCAAGCCCCACATCCTTCTCTGCCTCCTCAACTCCCTTTTCAATGTTGAGGTTGAGAGAGTTGGCGCTGTGGTGATGATGAGAAGAATTAAACGTTCCCATGTTGCTCATCTTTTCGCAGTCATCTGCCACAGGAGGACCCTGCAGGGCACTAAGTGTGTAGACTACAGGTCTATCTCTGCTATCTCCGTCAACTGATGTACCTAAGGAGGGTGGACAGGAAATATATGTTTTGAGAATGTTTTTAAAATTTAATGAAAGTACAAGAGAACCCATACAAATACCACAATCCTTACCAGTGATATTTGAGAGTGCCAGGGAGTCCATGGAGTCTCCAACACCTTTCTCAACCTTCCTCAGCTCATCAGCGATACACTCAAGGGAGTCTTCATACCACTGCCTGTTGTCTGACCAGAAGGTCTGTCTTCCTACTCCAGACTGGTCCCGATCTTGGTCCATCTCAAGTTCTTGGATCTTTCTGGCACTAGCAGGACCTGGATGACTCCCATAGGCTGAATCCCCCAGTCCATCCTGTGACTGGGCCCAGTACATTTCAGGCAGATGCTGCTTGTCTATCAACCCAGGGCTGAGGCTGTTGGCTCGAGATTGATTGGAAACTTGACTTTGGGTGGGACTAGTAGGTGTTGGAGAGGAGGCAGCGATCCCCACAGATGTAGAATCTGGTTTTAGCCAGGGATCAGACACACTTATTAGCCTCTTTCTGTCACCGGTAGGGCTTGGTGACTTTAGGGATGGCTGCTGAAGTTGTTGTAACATCCCCCGGTCACCAAACTTGAGCAGGAGCTGAGTCATATAGTCCTCATGCTGGGCCCACTCCTCTGGGTCCTCCTCTCCACCAGCATCTTGCTCCTCCCGCTCCCTCCAGAACCTCTCCTCCTCCAGGCCTAGATGAGCCAACTTTCGCCCCACAATATCAATGTTACCGTCCCTATCACCATCTCTATCACCCTCACCGTCCTCAAATTTGTTCTCATATGAAGGGACGGTGGCAGGAAGATTGAACAGTTGCGATTGCCTCCACTGTTCACCAGGCTTGCTGCTCTTCCCTATTCGTACGCTGCGCCGCGACTCGCGTGAACGGGCCGACTGGAAAGCAGAATCTGACGAATCTGAGGCATGAATGTCTTCCCCCTGGCTGCAGGCCTTTGAGCAATAGATGCGGCCTTGCTTGGGCAAGAAGGGACAGCCCAACAATGATGTCTTACACTGGGCACAGCAGAAGCACTGGTCAGTTGCATGCCAGTGTACACCTTCATAGGTCATCTGAGCATGGTCAACACCTAAGAGATTGTGCAACAAAAAGAAAACAAAACTCATATTAGCGGGATCTTGTTACTGGTTGTGTTTCTAGTGTGAAAGCACTGAAACCTAACTCCACTTCTCAAACGACTGATAACCACAAACATAAGCAAAGATTTTTCGCATGCTTTCCCACACTTACCGATGTTTTCACCACAAGCCTCACAGTATTCTGCATACAAAGACTCAAAGCAGCCACAGCAGAAGGGTCGTCCATCTTTCATGATGTACCGTTGCCCACCCAGCATCGTCCCGCACTCAAAACAGGCAAAGTGCTTCATGTGCCAGTGACGGCCCTCTGCTTCAGTGCACTCATCTGCAAAGATGATCTAAACACAAAAATGGATACCATTGCTGACGCTGCTTGGAGCTGGATCATTTTCAAAACGCTAGGAGTACTTATCACTGCCACTTACCTCGTCACAAGAAGAGCATCGTGGTTTGAGAATCTCAGCGTGATGTCTTCCACAGAGGAGCTTGCCATTTTGGTAGAAATAGATCAGATCCACCAGAAGCTCTTGACATGTGGCACACACAAAGCATGCTGGGTGCCAGCACGGGCTTGGTCCAGCTCTTGAGGCGAAAATTGCCATCTCCCCTCCGTTAATGCCACCATGGCACTGTCAAACAAGAGATAATCCATGACACTGACATTTTAAGTTTATAATCCTGCTGATGTGATCACTTATGAATTTGTAGATAAATGTTAGGGATATTGAGAATGACGTATGAAAATAGGTCAGTACAATTGTTTGCAGTGACCAAGAAGAAATGAAGAATGAATAAGGAAGACACTATTCAAAATACAGTATTGACGTAATGAAAAAAGACAATCAAACCAAAGGCGGTCATCCTACAAATGCCATGTAAATACAATGCATTCAAAACACAGTAAATTCCATGTAATATTTTTTAAGGCAACAAAAACTGCTGCTAAAAATGGACTGATTGAAACTAGTGACATCAACCAGTATATTCTTGAATAGGGTTATGTATAGATTTACCAGAGAAAACAACTATACAATTATAAAAGTTCAACATAAGCACTGTGTATACCTGCTTTATTTAAGACAAAAAAAAGAAAACGAGACATGCTCTAACTAAACAGTTCTTTATGGGCTTTCTCAGCTTTTTAAAATCATTGACGATTTGAATTTGGCACAGAGTCGTCAATTACTCATTGGTTGGCACCTTTCTCCCATAATATCAGACCAAAAGCACTGGCCTTGGTCTTCCAAAGAAAGCTTGAATGACTCCATGGAGATCATGTCTGAACATGCGGTCTTTATATAACTAGGCATACACATGAGACACCCATTGGCAGCTATGGGATAGCATGCCCAGCTGTTAGCCATTATTACCAGTTTGGGCAGACAGGGGCCTTGGATATGGGGTAGTTGCATGTCCTTGAGTGTTAACACAGGGAAACTGGAGAAGTGCTTGTATGTTTGCATAAATGTCTTCACGAAATGTCCCACAGTTGAGTGAGTGGTTGAAAATAGTCTATTTACAGTGCCTTTGTGAACGTGCATGCATGTCCAGTATGTCTAATGTCTCTACGAATGTCCACTAGTGAGTCTTTACAGCACGCATCTGACCTTGCATTCCTCATTTTAGCATTTGTGTCTGAGAGGTGACAGACTGCATCTGCCTGCTCAGCAGGGAATTAACATGGCAGAACTTCATCTGCTCCTCCTGGATGCTTGGCAGAGGATGTGGTTTTCTAACTTGTCAGGGATAAATTCAGCTCAGGCCACATGACACCAATATTTATGTTTGGTGCAGGAAGTGTTTCAGAAATATGAGCAGATGGATTAAATGGCACTGGATGGTGTGTTTAAAGCAGCCGAATCAGAAAGAGACAATAGAGGTCAAGTTTTAGGATTTTTGCCCTCTCTTCTGTTTCATAATTAATCAAAATACCATATTTTTTGAAATTATATTTAAAAAGTAAGGTTCACTTTATTTTTTCCATAAATTGTCCTGAAACCAGCTGCACATACTGAACATATCTAATTACACCACTTTATGTGGATTATCGGCCACACACTGTGACTTGCTTGGGAAAAAAAACAGGATCGTAAGACTGTGGAAGAATTACTAATTAACCTGACCATTTTCTGCAGTCTCGCATGCTGTGATATAGATGGGTGGCAGGAAATTGGCTGAACTCCTCATGAGGAACTGGCCTCTCTGCTCGGCTTGAACGTGAGCCTCCCAATTTCCCCGTTTCCTTTCCTGCCTTAATGAGGAAGTTTATGTCTGTGATTAAAACGGCTGTATTAGCCTGTCAGGATTGTGCCTCAGGCTGCCGTGATTAGGATAGTGAATGTTAGCTGCATGTTATAAATAACTTAAGACCTACCAGTTGGTTTTCTTGTAACTATTATAATGTGGAAGTGTGTGTGCATGTGGGACCTACGTTTTCACAGCGGGTGTGCTGAAGAGCTCTGGGGAGGATCTTGGGTGTTCCTCGACCCAGCGCCTCCCTTTTCCTTTGTATACTGAACATATGGAGCTCCCTCTTTTCCTCTTCTGTCAGTGAATGGCAATAGCGCACCTGTTGACAAGACAGAAAGGAGAAAAAAAGAAGTCAATTTATGACTACAAAGAGAAGTTATAGTTGGGCAGAGATAGCTAAATGAGTACTTCAAAACATCCACCCATTACTGCTGACGATGCCCTTGCTTTCATCTTTGCATGCAAGTTTGGGAAAAAGTAACGTCAAGTCCATATATGGCTGGAAAAAAGAGTTTAATTAAAGCTAATTCCCCTCCAAGGCTCCTTTTGAAAGGATAGCGTGCGGATTACACCCACCCTTCCTCTGTGTTTAGAGATGGGGATGAATGTTCAGATAAAAGACAAGGACTGTCGTAACAACCAGCTCGGCTGTTCTCTAAACAACAGTAAACGATGCCGGGGTGAGATCTCACTCACACATGCACACACTCACTGTCTCTTTCTTTCCCTTTCATCCAGCACTTATTCTTCCCAACCGCAGCTACGCAAGGAATCCTCCAGCAGTTCACCTCATTTTGCAGCCAGGTCCACCAACAAACACCATAAAGCAGTCCCGTCAAACACCATGTTTGTGTGTACATCTAACTATTGTGTATCTTCAGTATGTGTGCACAGAGACCACCTCTGTCAGAGCACCCGAGCCCCTCTTCTCCATCTGGCGATAACCTTCCTCCACACCATCTCATGTACTCTACTAACACAAATTGAGACGGGGTACTGGTTTACACACCATAAAGCTGTTATAAAGTAGAGACGTGCATGTGGGTTTTTTTTTAATTAGTTTTTTTTCTTTCTTTGCTTGGGTTGAAATGAGGCTATTGTAGCTTTGTAAGAAACCATTACGTTAACAGTGTAGATTTTAAAGTTGCAAGCTTTTTATTAGTTGGGACTAGCTGTCATTAAAAATCTTTTCTTACTGTTATGATTGTTATAATGCTGTGATACACTCTTCATTTAATAAATGTCTCATATTGTAACAGAAATATAAAAAACATTGTGTGTTATAAAATTACCAAGATTTGGCTAAATTCAGCAACATTAGCAAACAGTGGGCTGAGCTAGCTTAACTGACATTAGCCTCTCCTTGGAATCTGTTGACTTCAATTTAGCTTTCCTATTTTTACCTGGCCCTTGTTTAAATTAATGTCAAGAGTTAAGTTTCGATTACTGACACTAAAAGTGAGGTTAAAAACAATACAGAGTTTACACACCAACCTGGTGAAGTGAATCACAAAAATTGTTATGTGCTAACAGTTTTTGCCCATAGCTCCTGCACATTAGCTAGAATGTTTCAGTTAATGCTGTGGGCTTTTTAGCACCAAGTTCTTATGCTTTAATCATGATTTATGGATTTACGTACCAACTATATCCAAAGCCTAAGGGATCTACATTTTTATTGACAATTGTGCTTGTCTGTAGTTAGTGTTATTATGTCATTACACAACCAAATGCTAGGTGGTGGTGCAAGTTGGCGCTGCATCACTCATTCTCTTTTTGTTCTTTAGCGTTGACATAGCAACGGCACAAAAAAAAGGATATCTTATGTACGTTGGAGCTGATAAATAACGGACATTGCAAGAGTCTTTCTTTTTATCAGGCTTGAGGATGATGAAGGAGGTAGAGTAAGGTTACTTGCTACTGCAGACATCCATCATTGGTTCAACGCAAAACCACAAACCACACTTTATACCAACCATAAACTTATATTAGTGTATGAGACCGTTTAACACCTAAATACTATAAAGCCAACATTTGAAGTGGCATACAATTGGTCTGTGGGGCAACTTGGACCAGGTTATAAAAAATAACAGCACTCCTAATTGGTTACTCACACAGTCTGTGTAATCAAATGATACTGTTTGAAATAGACAAGAATAACAACTTCTGGTTTTTAATAAAAAATGTTTGATTTTGTTGTAGCGCTGAAGGGGACAAGACTGCTCCTGATTTGCTCTGACCGCCATTTTACCCCTTAACAACAGTGATCACTGAAGCATGCTCCATGACTCTGATATTTCTGAAAAACTGAAATCGCTTGTAAAAATTGTAAACACTGTGCACTTTCACCGTGTTGTAGAAGGATACTCTGCTTTAATCCTTGTCTGTCATGACATTTTCACATGCTGCAGCTATGTTTATCAAAATCTGTCCGCTTAAAGTGCATTCAGTATCGATAAAATGTTACTTTGATTAACTTTCATCAGCCTTGGGGTTTTGTTCTTTTTCCTTATTTCTCTTATTCGTACTGTTTCTCTGTACCTCATTGTCGTGTGGGGGAAGCTGGTACAGGAGCTGCCGGATCCTGTGCTTCTCTCCAGGACTGTTGATGTATGGCACCTTGTCTTCTGGCAGACACGAGAAATACATCTGGACCTGGACATAGAGACATATGCGTGAACTCAAACGGTCAAACAAATCCAAACTCTCGTCAAGCCAAGGGTAACTTCTTTGTCTAGGGGCTTCAGGCAGAAAGAGAAGAGAGTCTTTTGCTCCCACCCAGGCATAACAAAGTGTGCCCTTCTTGTGTGACTCTGTAGGCCAAACATGTCAATCTCTATCAAGTCACAGGCGCCTGACTGTGAAATCATTCCACACACAAGGAGACAGCAAAGGACTGTAAATGTTAATGTTTGCCCCGGTTAATTTCCCTTGACAGGAGAAAGGGAAACATGAGCAAAAAGTGTTTACCGCTGTGCACTTCCATGAAGAAAAAATATACTGCCGTGTGTTCTGACTAGGTTTATCTTAAATGGACATTTAAATGTGAAAAAGTAAACCCACAGCCAGATGCTAAGGTTCAGCATGCGGCACTAATCTGCTCGTAGGGCATTGGGAACTGTGTGTCTTCACAAATAACCTTACTTGAACTAAAATCTCATGCAGTTAGCTGTGAGAATAACTCTCCACTGAAAGACTTTTTGTAAATAACAAATTAAATAACTGGGTAGAAAAGTTCTACCTGTTCAGGCCTGAGTCCTGGTGGCACCCAGGTGTACTCCTCCAACGCACACCCAGAGTCGTCATCTGAGGTGGAGCTCCTCTGGAACCCCACGGACGTCTTCCCAATCTTTACCCCAGCACGTGCCTCCATGTCCAGGCCTCGAGGAAGAGGGCGCTCCCCTCTCTCGTTGCGGTCCAGGTTCATCACACACGGGCGCTGCAAACAGTAAAGGAAAATTGAATACTCATATTCACATGACTTGCATTCCCTTTTTTAAATTATTTAATTGCTTTACCCCTCCTCTGCTTGCTTTGTGTATTTTTCTTTCATCAAAGCTTTTGATTTTACATTCGTGACACTGATTGGCTGTGAAACTGCTGATCTAGGGTTCTTTTTTTTTTTGCATTTCTTGTAAGTACTTCTGCATTTGGAAATATCCGTAATCAGTCACTTTGCCTCTGTTTATTTTTGTTTCTCAAAAGATAATTGCTTTTATCCTGGCAGTGTTGTAAGAGTTTAACGTAATGGCTGGATAAACAGGAGAAGAGCAGAGAACAAACACGAAGACGGAGCAAAGTTTCTCCTCATCATAACACAAAATCCGCTCACAGTTCAAACCTACTGAGTCACACTCAAGAATAACAAATCTGTTGTTTTTTCCATCCCATTAGTGCACTCCGTCATACTTCCTTTGTTTAACCGTTACAGAATCATGCTTGATATAATAATGCCTACCTCAAAGGACACTTCAGACGAACTTAAGAAGATATATGACGGAAAATAACAGCAGGCTTTTTCAAATGTGATGCATTTAAAAGACACGCAACCCTTGCATACCTTATTGGATGACACATGAATATACAGCTAAAGCTTTTTCAAATGAGGATTCCAGTATTCTGACCTCACTTAACTCATCAGAAATTTCCATCTTCCCATAAAACATCTGTTGCTCTTACAATCAACGACTGACTGCACCATTATCCTGTATGAAGCAACCAGCTTCGAAACAACAAACATGCATCTACTCAGACTCTTTACAAGCTGATAACAGCTGGACTGGTGCATGAATGCAGGCTCTTAAGTCTTGCCAGTGTGCGTCTCCCCTCCTACCTTCAGTGGTAGCCTCCTTATCTCAGCAGCTTTGCTCTCCAGAGCCCTCACAGCCTGATAACATAGCTCAAGGTGTTGAAAAGGCCACTTGCCTACTGGCCCTGCTCAGCTCTGCTTCTTTGACATGCAAATCAAGACCAGAATAGGGCTTGTTTGGGTAAAACACAGACAGAAACCTCACACTGGTCCTCCAAACTGTATGTAGATTAGATCTTTTACATACGAACAACACTTAGAGGGAGATTAGACTCTTGATAGCTTCTGTTGAATGTTTTATTTGACTACAGAGCAACCACTTAAAATAAGGTGGATAAGTGTGGTAGCCAGTTACTTTTAGCTGCACAAAAGTCACTGATGTGGATTGGGGTCCAACAGCATGGGGGGCTGGGGGTGGGGTTGGGGTTGGGGGGCAAGGGTTATTAATGGTCACTTGTTTTCTTTCTACTGTATTAACCCTTGTTTTAAAGTCTAATGAAGCATGTAAAGTGTTGTAAATCAAGCTCCAAAATAGTACACACAATTAAAATATGTGTAAATGGTATATATTTATCTATGTGGGGTTTGACTACATCACACCTTGTAGTCAAACCCAGTTACAAGACTGGAGACGTATTAGCATACAAGGCTCGAGAGCAGAATTTGCAGATTAGACAGCAGTTAAAAGTCAACCCACAGTTCTTATCACAAGACAAAGGGGTATTTGACTGTTGCTTTGTTCCTCAGCTACTAATCCATCAGGTTTTATGGTAGGGTTAGATTATGTTATCACTCAGAAGCAATTCTTTGCTTGTCCTTCTTTATCTCATCTAACTTTAAGATTAGTAAACGATACGATTAGATGGCGAGATCTTTTTTTTTCATGAACTTATTTCATGCCATTACATTTGCGAGATTAGGAAGAGTCCATCAAATTAATACTAGATAGTAAGTATACTTTTTAAAAAAAACTTTTGGAGATAACTTCAAATAGCTGACAATTACAGGTAAAATTTTCATTAAAAATTTCCTTCATACGTCTTCTGTTATTGTCACTGGTCTCTTAATTAGTATCATGTTGCTAAGTTATATATTTAACTACATAATTGAATCCTAATGTTTGAGTGATAAAACCGAAGTCTATTCTTTAAAAAAATGACAAAACTTTTGTAATTGTAAAAAATTGCCTCTTTACATTAGTAAGTACATTGATATAACAGGAGAAAAACAATTACATTATTGCCTTGCAATATTATTACAAATTTTCATTTTATTGCTGGACAACAGAATACAGCAATGAAACTTTTGACATATTTTGACAAAGTGAAAGTGGCTCATAATAGGCCAAACTGACACAGTTATCCTTTTCTTTTGTCCTTCCAGATGTTGCCTCTCCATTTAAGTCAGAATGTTTACGTGACACAAAATTGTAGTTTTAAAATGTGCATATCTTATTCTGCCTGAAATCAAACCTAACCAAACTTCTCAAGATAATGTGGCTGAAGTCAATCTCTAGAAGTAACATTCAACGTTTGCCCTTGTTCCAGTTTGATGCCACCGGCTAAGCCAACGTTTTATCTCTTGTTTTGATGTGTGGTGTAATAGATAAACTGGAAAAGCCCAATGCTAACAACCTGAAAGCGTGCCCTATCACCACCTGTCCTGGTGGACTGTGACATCAGTGAGTCGGTCCCCTTCACCTGCATGTATACTCAGACAAAGAAAGGAGCTCAGTTAAATGCCCTATTTGAGATGTAACAGTAGTTAGACCGACTTTAAGTATGCATTTTATGTGACTAAGTGGCATGCTTTTATTCACCGTGTTCACACTTTCTGTCAACCCTTCAGCGCTCCTGTGTGTTGAAGGGAGAAGGTGACTGCAGATTCCTGAGCCAACGCACACAGCAACTCACATTTCATCATGTCACCACCTGGTAATAACGCACCAACTCTCTAGTGTAAAAAAAACCAAAAACATAAAATAAACAAAACAAAACAAAAAAAATCAACATATCACTCCTCAAAGTTAGGGCGGAGATGTGACAGAAGGAGGTTAAGACAGTTAAGAAAGGAGACTTCCTTTCTTCTTCTTTTTTTTTTTTTTTTTTAAAGGCATTTGAACTTTCAGCACTAGGTCATAAACATGAGCCAGATGTGGCCTTCCCTCCTTAACGGACACTTAAAAGAACTCTTATTCACCACCAAATTAGTTAATAAAATCTGTTGTTTTTAAATGAACACAACCTCAAGCAGACTAAAGACACTGCATCTCATCTTCTGAAAGAGCGGTTACTTATTAAAATATCTAACTGCTACAACTTCAACAACCTAAAATTAATTTATAGTACATATAAAAAGAGCAAAAAGAAGACCGGTTTTTCCAAATGTCATTAGATTTACTTGAGGAAAACTATTACATAGAGGAGTTCAAAGGTCGAGGTCATTGCTCTTTGCCTGCTGAAGAGTGTTATTTTAAGGCCAAATGGATGTGAGGGGGTGAGCAGGAGACGTAACACAGCTGGAGTAAGTAAGACCACCTGCAAACTGCAAAAGGACACAAATCGGAAAACCGAAGTTGACAAAGATCATCCTCATCTACAGATCTGTGAAAAGGAATGCACTATCCATGGCAGGGCTTCAAAAGCAAAAGTTCTCTCCTTCTAACAAAATCTGTCTGCATCTGCAAGTTTTAGGAATAGTACTCTGCTTTTTTGTTCTTACCTCAAGGAAAAGCATCTCTTTCTGGCTTTGCGTAAAGGTCTCAGTCACTTCCACAATCCCCTGGTCATACAGATCCACAGCTCTGGCTACATTTCTTCTGCATCAGGCTCAGAGGATCTCTGCTCTAATCAGAGCCAGCTCTCTCTGGAAGTATCACCACCACCCTTCTCCAGACAGCTCTGGAAAGTCAGCTATGAGGAGAGTCTCAACCTGTTTGGCAATCCCCAAAAGAAAAAGTTAAAGTCCAAAGGAGGGAGGGCAGATAGGTGACGTCTCTATCTGGAGTGTCTCTGATCCCACTGTGAGTGTGTGCTCTTGGGGCAGCCAAGCCTTGTCTGTCCCTCCCTCATTCCTCCCCTCCAGAACAAATCGAATGCCACTGCATGTCAATCTCTCTCTCTCTTTCTCTCTCTCTCTCACACACACATTTTAGAGTGAACACCCCCTCCCCTTCTAGCTCCACACCCCTTCCTCCACCAGCATGACACCAAGCCCTCCAGCCTGCAACCCCCTCCGAACTTGGCTGCAGGATTCCTGTGAGCCAGATGACATGCCTACTCTCCTCTCACTCTTTCTTTTGTCTCTCAGTTTGCCCTTCTTTCAAAATATTTTGTTCTACAAGCCTGACAACCGCTAACTTTTTCATGCCAGATTTAATTTGCCTTTAAGTTGCAAAGGAAGAGTTTTTCCCCTTTCAAAGAAGCAATAAAAGTGTAACTAAAAAGCATATATTTTCTCCCTCATTTGGAAGGGCAACATGCAACTGATTTTTACTCTTTTTAAGCTTCATCCAAAATAAAGTTCTATTTTTGATACTTGAGACGGTGTATTTTCACCGTCTCCGTCAGTAAAGTGAGCATGAGGTCAAGCGGCCTCTTGCATCTCGTGACATCTTCTTTCATAAAGTCACAATAAATTTGATCCAATTCCTGACCGGATCACGCTATGCATAGTTAACGTGCATCAAGCCCCTTTGTTTCAACACCTCAACAGCAAAACATGTGATATGTTGTCAAATCTGAGCATGAAAACTTATTGAGGGGTTTGAGCATGAATGCCATTTTATTTTAAAAATGACAAACTCACTGATCACACAAATTTAAGGTATATTTTGAACTGAAAATATAACTGGTCAGAAGGGGCAGCAAATACAAGCTGTAAATATATATTGTTTCCATACGTACAAATACAGCATTTCAGGGTGGTGACTAGCCAGTCCAGATGTAACCATCGGTTTCACAAAATTGGGAGGGTCTGGTAACTGTTTCATTCACAGCTATTTCCACCTGCACAGAACATACTAAATCAATCTCAACAGGCTTGGGTGGGACTTGTGCGTTGACTCATACAGGAGCATCAAGAGCCACTATTAAATCTGCAGAATTGCTAATAATAGCTGGGATGATTAAAAAACCATTACTCCACTGCATGTCAATCTGGACGTCTTTTGTTGATACTAGTCTAGGTGTCAATAAGCCTCTGTCACATCCTTTGAGTCGCTAATTGGGTGTGTACCTATCCAGTGGTGTCCAAAGGTAGTTTCTAATGTGCCCGTTGGTACCGCCCCTTGAAATCAAAGTTGAATTCAGTCTGTTTTTTTCAAATCGAGAGTAACTGATACTAAACACTGATGTAAAGACACTACAAACCACTAATTGGAAACAGGATCATCATCATCCTCACGCTTACATGCTGGAAGCGTCGTCGGGATCACTGTCCAGTCACTTTGAACGGGTTGACATCAGTATTCCTGGCTTCCTTATGTAGAGGTGGCAGCATTGCATTTATCAAAATTTGTAGAATTTTCAACACAAATGTCAACCAATCAAATTGCAGCTACATAGCTTAGACATAGCCAATGGACTTTTTCAAAGCATGCAGCTAATCTGCCTCTTGAATGGGAGGAAATTTGATTGGTTCTTTATGCTATGACGAAGGCACATCAGAAACATCACCTGTCGAGCGTTGCGAGAGTCTATGTTGCCCTGTTGTTCATGTTGCAATCAACATGTCAGAAATTGCAGTTGACACCATTAGGGCAATGTGTTAACTATATTGTCAACATTGAGACAGTAGTATATGTACTGGAAATGATGTATTAGGTTTTATGCACCAACCTGCATGACTAGCTGAAAAACTAGTAGAAGAATAGCTTACATCTTCATCATTGAAAAGGAGTTCTAGCTTGATTCCAGCTAGCGGGTTGCTAACTCTGTCTGCCAGAAACAAAAACAAAAAGCTGAAAGAATTCAATAAAACTGATGTGTGTTATAAAAGGCCTTCGTGGAGAGGTATATTTTTACAGATACAAGTGGTTTATTATTTAGTGACATTTAAAAACCTGATTAACAGCATCCTTGAAGGTATGACAGCATTTTAAAACAGCTCTTCAATAATAAAAAGCCCCTTGTGTGTTGTTGGTGTTTCTTGGATCAAATATTGACTGTGCTTCTTCTTAAGTCAGCATCATCCATCTTTGGAAATTCTCACGCACTGGATCTGTCTCCTCACCCTACCAAAGGAGCCCCCTCCCCTTTTTTTTTCTTTTGGTACTTCTGAATGAGTGAGAGAATTGGGGTCCCCCGTTCTCATCTCTCACTTCAGATGATCACAATGACGTTATTGTCGAAGAACACTTCACTGATGAAGCTACCCACAATCCAGCAGACCTAGGAGTTGAAGAGATGTCTTCCAAAATGGGGAACACCTCCCAAAAAAAATAACTGCAGGACAACACATAGCTCAAGGGAAAAAAAGAAAAAAAACTACCCTACTCACTGATTGTTTGTTAAAATTATTTGGACAAGCTCTGCACAATCTGTCATTGTGAAAGGCTGAAAAGCAGCAACGGCTTTATTTAAAGAGTCAGAGATGACAAATGAGTTTACTCAATTGTCCTTTAGACAAAGATGGCCTCTCCTCAGACAACCCCACAAAGTCGACTTGCAGAAAGGGAAACAGGGCAGTTTGTCACACGCCAGATTACCTGTTAAAAATGAGAAATGACTCAGTTGGCTAATTGGCTTAGGAGACTAAGTGAGATATTGTCTTCGTGCTTAAAGATGTACTTTGCCAGCACGGCTTTCTTTCATGGCATACCAGTGCCTATTTGAAATGGGGAAAGGGGAATCTTGGGAGTCCAGTCAGTGGTTAAACATTTCAGAAAAGCTCTCAGGTTTTCCAGAGTTCTTGGCAGCGCTGCGCAAAAGCCATTCTCAGAAAGATCTGCATTGAGTTTCCTGAGATATTTATCTGGATATGCATTTCAGAGGCTTAGCAAATCTTATTCAGGCAGATGGCGGAGAGGAAAACCTCTTTTTTTTTTTTGGTGACAGACTAGTACTTAATTCAGATAAGGAAAACAGGCATTGAGTGGATGAGGAATGCTCCTGCATGAATAGAGGACAGGTCAGAGGATGAGTGGCTTTTTCCGAGACAATAGGCAGAAATCTGCCTTTCAGATTGGGTTTAGGCTTGTGGCCAGGGACTCATGGGTCTTTGGAAAACTTAAGAGGACAGTTGACCTTGCTGTCTCTTCTGCTTCCTCCTGAAGGAGAAAAGAAGGTGTGACAATGTGAAAAAGTCTTTCTTTTAAATGAGTTTTGTTAATGTTGTGGGATCTGGTTTATCTACTATAGCAAATAAAATTATGGATGCAACAATTTTTTTTTTTTTTGCTTTCACTACAGGTATTTGAACTTTTGCCTTGACTCTTGACTAGTTGGCAGACCTCTTAAGGAATGGAGCTTGCAGAAGTTTAGAGAAGCTCAGTGTTGTTGTCCTCAAAGCTCCTGGACACATGCTCTATGGATGTTGCCCTGGTTTCATTCAGACTGATGACCAGAAACTTAATAGCAGAGCTCATGCAGTTGCTATGACTCTCGGCTTTTAGTGCATTTCCAGAAGCCACGTAAATCATGTTTAGATGGGATATCTTGAGATTGAGAAACTTTTGAACCTTTATTTTTTTCCAGTCCAACTTCTTTGATCAACACTTGGCTGATATCGAAACAAGTCAACATTCTTCCCCTTAAAAATCAGCTTACGCCTAAATTCAAGTGAAGTCAGAAAACATTTGATTTTGCACAGAAACCTTTTGATCAAGTCCCTCCAAGGACTTTCTGAGCAGATTTTCTTTCCTTGGCAAAAGCTTGGGACTGGCAGCTCAGACAAGATCTAGTGGCCTTTTCTGCACTTGAAATCAAAGACCAAGTCTTAAGCATGCACACTCCTCTAGGTACCTATTTTATCTATCTTTTGAAACATGACTCAGCTGGTAATTTGGTCTTTTCTACACCGTGGAGGGAAGGTTTCCATAAGCAAACAGTCCTTCCAACAATGCTGAGTTCTATTTTCATGTAAAACAGCCTCTCACATCTGGACTTTGCCAGCAGCGTTTCATCCCCAGGAGGCAAAAAGCAGTTTATCTGATCCTTTAAAATGGCCATCAGGAGAGATGTCCCTTTGGTTGTTCAGAACTGAACCTGACAAGAAAAATAACAGGTCTTGACACGTTGCAGGGCAGTCTGTCATAAAAGTCAAACTCAAACGGAGCTTGGAGACCATTCCCGATGTTAAAGTGGCACATACATGAAGAATTATACAAGGGAGTGCAAATAGTTGTGTAGAATTACTACTGCGACAGGTCTCTGTAGTGGCTGCAATTCTCAAATTGTTTCCAAAAGAAAAAAAAAAAACAAAAGTGGGATGTGGACCTGATTCTCACAAATGGAGGATGCCAAATATGCGTACATTGAGTAGGACTTAAAATAACTCCCAAACAGCAACTGAAAAAGTCCTAAGAAAATTCCTAAAGTAAGAAGTAATTCTGGAGTCCAAAACTGAAATGTCCAGACAAATAAATCAATTTTTATGAGTCCAGAGTTCAGAGAAAGGTTAGATGGTCCTCATGATATTGGGTATGGTTTTACTTCCAAATCAGCTATGCCTCTGTGTTACTTGGTTTAATTTAATTTGTTCTCAATACATAAAACATCAACAAAACAATTCCCTCCAACGTAGTTCAACCTGAAATTAAAACCATATCTCTGTCCAGACTGAATTCATTTCTGAAACCTCTCAGCTTGATTATGTCCAACTAAAATAAACCATTTCCACAACGACTGACAAACAGCTTGCACACGGATCGGATCCATGTTTAAAAAAAAATAAAATAAAATTTAATTTACTTAATTCACTTGGACTATAATCGCACATCTAACCATATTCAATCCTATTCATGCTGACAAATTCCTCTCAGTAGCCTTTCAAACCACAAAATCAATGATTATACCTCAGTAACAAGAGCCACCGGCTTGACTTGCTGTTGCTGCACATCAGGTTTGTGGAGGTACTTCTCAATGGTCCTGCCAGGTCAGTGTCAATACCCTCTGACACTCACCGTCCAAATGTAATTTAAGTTTCTGGCCATAAAACCCTCGGCTGAGATGCGTTAACCTCTCATGGGTGTTACAACACACATCTGGGACAACAGGAGTGGCAATAAAAGTCCTATAAAAAGCAGGAAATTGTCAACTGTGAAGAGAACGTTCGGTCATTGGTAGGGATTAGGACCAAAATTTTAAGTTTAGATTCTTCGGATCAAACACCCGTAGTTTTTTAAAGCTTAGGATAGAAAGCAGTTAATCTGCTGAGTCAGTGTTGCTTATTTGCTACCACCTTCTGACGCAGTGTTGCCAGAGGGTGTAGATATGGGTTTAGTGGCAGTAATAAAGAAAGTAGGTGGCATCACGATAGCTAACTAGAAAGTAAAGACACAAACAAGCAGCTTAAAAGGACTACTGCAGAAGCTGCACTTTCACAAAGCCACTGACCTAGCTGTAAACCCCTAATCCAAATGTGTAAAACTAATATAAGTACATAGTTAACGGAGAGTGAAGGATTCTGAGTGTTCAACCAGTGAAGAGACTTTGGAGGTGGGATTACATACAGCCCTGAACCAGGTCAACACTGCAAGTACATTAGGTTGAATGTTAGTCAAAGTTAGTTCGTTTACTATGTTTTTATTCTACCACAAAGTAGTTATTTGACTACTATGACTTTAGACTTTTCTGTGTGAAAGGTCAATGACAACACAAACACAGGCAAAAGAAACCTTACACCTTGTTCGCGGTTTATGATTCTGCCTCAAACTGACCACCTATGTCTGCTGTTGCCAGAAACCCTGAATCACAACCTCCGCTACACCCTTGTCTGCACCTCTCCAGAAATGTAACATCATGTCAGGTAAAAGCGGGCTGCAAAAATGTGATTGGTATGTACTCATGGTGATGTCGTGGCTAGCACTGCTGCCTTACAGCAAGACGTTTTTCTTGTTTAACTGAGTGAAAAAAAGTCAAGTAAGTCTTTCTGGACAAAAGCATCTGCTGAATGTAATGTATGGTTTGTTTTGTAGCACTTCCCACCACTACACTGTTTTCAGGCCAGTTAAAAAAAAATGCTGTATTTCTGGTATAAGTTACTATTGATCAATATTTATTAGCGCCAACTCATCTAAGACTTTTATGTCTCAGGTACATTAAAAAAGTGACCCAAAAGGGAGTTTAATACTGTAAGATAAAGTACTGTAGAAGGGAACCTTTACCGTCATCTAGTGGTTGATGATGTAATTAACAGATACGCGATACAAACAACAGCTATTTTAGACTTGTTTAAAATATGAAAAAATAAAATAAAATAAACTTCTTGCTGTAAGGCACCAGTGCTAGTCACTACCCCCCCATGCAGACATACCAATTTTAGACTATTTTATCAGTTCATGTGACACAGAAAGACTGACACTGAGCTTAAGATACACCTCTTTTCTTTTTAGAGAAAAAGACACATAGAGATATTAGTCACTACTCAGCATGTGTGCTGTTGAATCTGTTGATCATTTTCTTCCATAAACAATTACAAAATGAAAATACCTGCTGCTTCAGTATGGTTGATGCTCACCCTTACATTTGTATCTACGGATCTTTATCAACCTGTCAGCTCTGTGTACGTTTCAGTATATAAAGGTAATTATTCCAACAATCAGGTACATTTTCTGTAAATTCGTCCATTACTTAGACTAATTAGAATGTGTTTAGGTGTTTAGAATAGTTTATGCTCCATTTTCCTACGTTTGTACATTGGTTTGCACAGCATGACCACCAGGAGGCAGTAATCAGTCAACCACTGATATCAACAATGATGGCAACTGTTGAGGAGACTGGTCCATGGAAAGATTTTTTTAATTTACTTAGACTACGAGTTAGCTCAAATAAAACAAATTTGATATCAAAATAAAGAGTTCTTTTCATTTTTTTTACCCATGTGTGAAACTGACAACAAATATAATTTTCAGTACTTTAGAATGTCTGCCAATTTCCTTTATCATTTTCTTGATTTTAGTTTAACAATTGACTCAATATGTCCCTTATGACTTCCTGTGGTATTACTCGGTTTTGTCTGTATGAGTACCTAGACGATGGCCAAAAAGATTGATGAAAACTAAGCAGGGTACAGATGGAAGGCTCCATCTGTTTCTGGATCTCATTTAAAAAAATAAAGGCCCTTTTCTGTTTCAGGATTAAATGGGGGTGTCAGGAACAGTATAGAGACTTACTTGTTATTCCCTCTATGTTTCATGATTTGGAAAAATGAAATGAATATAAAATGCTTAATACGTGCCATAACCAGACTAATCTCCTAGATGTCCCTCCAGGCTAATATATGTTGCCAAATTTATTGGTTTCATTAGACTCTTAAGGAAGAATAAACCCATGGTGGGAAAAGTAATAATGGGTAATGGAACAAACCGTCTAACATTTTCAAATAATGACATTTTGATTCAACATTATTCAAGTAATATTTCAAGTCACATACTAATCTTCTGATGTTCCACGCTGTTAGCATTAAATAGACCATCATGGCACATTGTAAAGCACACTGAAGAGGTGCATGCAAACGTTCTCCTCACCAAATCTAATGAAATATTTAATTATCTTAGTTGACTTTGGTAGGCAACACGTGAGCTCCATTGTTATAAGACAATAATGGGAGGAGCTAAACCTTCATTAGAGATCAAAACAACATGAATCAAAGCAGTTTTGAGTGAGAGAGGGAAATGTGTTTGCAGTGAAACGGCAAATAATTTTGGGGCCACTGAGTCATGACAAAAAACAATGCTGTTAAATTCCTCTGACAAGACTGAAAAATACCATTCCACTGAAGTGGTAGTGGGATGGGATCCCTACAAACAAACCAAAGTTATTTTAATTTTGTGAGTGTACAGAAAGTACTGCTTGTCCCTGTCCATCTGCTGTCACCTTGTTATAAGCTTGTATAAGACAACTACATGCAAACTATTGTTAATAAATGCAAAAGTAGGAGAGTTCATGGTCTCTGCTCCCATACATCCAGATCAGTCCTTGTAGAATGGTTGTCATAGGTTTAAAATAGTTATTTATTTTTCTAAAAAGAAATTGCAAATGGTTTTTTTTATGCAAATGGTTATTCCATTCTCCTTTCGTTCATGTTATTTTTGTCCTTAATGGAAGTTTACAGTCCATTCAAATCGTATTTCTAGTGTTGTGTATGAGTGTTGTTAGATCTCTGTTCTTGCTCCCCCATTAGGACCGTTTCGACCTTGTTGGGATTAATAAAAGCACCAGGATGCCATTTCTGGGGCCGTAGTTATTAGAGGCAAGGTGTGAATCAAGATTGGGTTAGGGTTATGGTCTGGTTTAGCCTCTATGTAATGGATGGAAGTCAATACAGAGTACTAATAACAATATCAGCACAAGTGTGTGTGTGTGTGTGTGTGTGTGTGTGTAAGGCAAGGCAGAGCAAAGAGAGTCTTGTGCATCCCATCCAACTCTAATTTGATATTGTTAAGTGATGCATTCCTTCTTTAATAAAAGCCAGAGGACATTTTAAGCGCAGCTCTGAAAGGAAGAAGTGTGTGTGTGTGTGTGTGTGTGTGTGTGTGTATCCTCAGACAGAAGTTCAGTCTAACGATGAAGCGCAATATTGAAGAAAGAACTGGTAGATGACTGAGAAAGCAAATGATGAAAAAAAACTATCCAGGAACAATGGTATATAAGTAAAGGGTCAAACCTGATGTGCTCGTGATGTGCCTCTGATCCGTTAGTTAGAGATTTCACAGAACCGATGTGTATTGTGTGCATGTGTTTAAGGGTGAACCGGCATGATGGAAAACATGCGACATCTCTGTCAATCAGCTGATTCCATTAAAGCGCCTTGCTGTGTGTCAGCACATTATGATGGAGCGAAACTTCAGCTGCCAAAGAAAATTAGCGGCTTAAGAAGAACATCTCTGTGAACAAATGATTTTTTTTATTTTTTTTAAAAAAAAGGCTACTATGAGCCCACAATTTAAAGCTGACAGATGACAACAAACGATAAGAAACCAGTTTAACTTGTCCATGCTGACGGAGCATTAAAGGTGACACATTTCATCTGCACTTGTATGAACTAAACTAAATTTGTTTTTATTCTTATTACTATTTTTTTTACAGGCCAACATTAATGTAATAATCTCAGTCATGATAGATAACGCATTGTTATCAAGATTGGCCTTAGTTTGTCTACCCGTTAGGCATGCATCCATTTGAATGGATTTCTGTAGTAACTAAGCCCAAAGAAAACAGGGTTTTCATAAAGTCGTTCCACTCAGTGTCAGTGCAAGTAATTTCCTGTGAGAAACAAATCGATTAGTACTAAAAGGAAAGAGAAACAAATGTAAAAACAGATACATGTGATGACATATCACGCAAGCCAAGCAGCAGCGTTGCATCACATTTCGTGTGGGAAAACTGCTTTTCCTAATTGGTGTGTGTAAGTGTGTGTATTATAATGTGAATCCCGCGAGAATTTTGTACAAGAATCAGATGTGGGCCAAAGATCGGGGTTGTGAACACAGAGATCTAATGATAGGACCCCAGAGGGATGGCACATCAGTCAAGCGAAACAGACGAACACACACTTCAACATATATATATATATATATATATATATATATATATAGCACAACCAGCACCCTCTGGTTCCCATAATTAAGCACCAGAAAAATAATGAGATCTGGGAAAGACGAGCTGACTACGTTTGCAGCCTTGGGCGCTCTGTCACAGTCTGGATGCAGTTTGGTTTGAATGTGCTGGCACAGCTGTCGAGTTAGCAGACTGTCAACCAGGAGTGTGGGTCAGAAAGGATATAACTTTTCCCAAAGACCATTTTGTTGTTTTAGTGGAATACTGAGACACTGAATGAGAGATGTGAAAGGAGGCTGACAACATGAACAGCTGAGGAATATTAGCTCAGATCATGATGTTTCCTTTTGTTGGCGGGTTTGGGTGCCACAAAGATGATAGATATCGAGGCTATGTGTTATATGAAAATTACCTTGCGCACTGTGCTTAAATAACCTCACTATCACAAGAAAAGTGCTGTGACTGGCTGCTTCGTCGGGGTGTTTGTCTCCCTCCTCTTTGGTTGAGTTTAGTCACTGTTGGCATTCCACACTGACCCTCGAGTAGCAGGCCTGAGGTTCATGGGTAAACAGCAGAAACGTGCAATTTTGGAGCCCGTCTTACCCTCTCAGTGCCTGTCTCCTTTCTGCAAACCCCCACGCTCCCTCGTCTTCCCTCTCAGCCAGCCATATCCTCAGCTGGCCTCTCTGTTAATTCAGACCTACCTGACAGTTCTGACTAAAACCTTCTGGGTTTACTATCAGTCCCACTCAGCGAAAGGCTTTGCTCTGTAAACACACGCTGAAGAGTAATCTGCAACAGATGGGAGATGAACCGGGGAGGAAGTAGTATAAAAGGATATACAACAATTTGTACCCCTCTGAACCGAACGATAAGGTTTCAGCTGAGCTTCAAGCAAAGCCTACGTGGGGTTAGAATGATATGCGCAGCGGCGGCTCCTGGGGGATTAATAGCACATTATACTTGGAGAAATAAGCCGTCCATCTGCAAACAGATGTTTGAAGGAAGTGAAAGTGAAATCCTGAAGACTGTGTCCAAAGAGGACATGCAAAGATAATGTAAAGCCCCTTTCAGATATACTCTCCTTTCTAGGGATCCAAGATATTATCAAAATATGTGAAAAGCGATATCATAAATGAAGATAATGGTTTAATTTTAAAAAAAAAAGTCAGAAGAATGTCTGAGTGTTTCTGGTGTTTTTTTGTCAAAATTTACAGTGGCAATTCTGAATAAATCAGACAGAGAAGCATTTAAATACATTCAACATGCCACAAGTCTGAAGTGCTTCATACAAGTGTCTCATTTGACAAACAGCACCAACTCGGGGTACAGCACACTCTTGTTGAACTGTACCCAGGCCCGATTAACCCTTTGCTCTCATTTCCACACTAGCCTTCTTTCATATTACACCCATCTCAATCAAGCTTGAGCACGATGGCCACGTGTACATACATCATCACGCTCTAAGACAACACACCCACTTAACAACGGTTATTTTGAGTTGTTCTGGTGAGATACGGCCCTCTCACATCTTCTAATTTCTGGATCATGCTGCGGTGTTGTTTACATGGTTGTTACAGGGAACTGCTGCCTCATGCTTAAGTTGCCTCACACAACCATAACAAGCCCAAGCACACCTCTTTTAACCATCCCAAAGTCCAGGAATCGTGCCATGGCTGAGCACAGAACGCTGTACTCACACACCGCCAAACGAACTAAACTTAAGGTGTCAATTGTGCCCCTTAAGGCTACATCAACATTAATATAGTTCCTTAACAAACAAACAAAAAGAACAAGTCCCTTTTCCCAAAGCAATTGGAAATGACTGGTCAGAGATAGAAAAGAGAGTTTGACAGACAAGCCAGTGGTCCAATGATTTTGCTAGGCTCCCTCACCACGATTCAACAGTCTTTTTAGACCACTCTTGCTCCCACAGGGGATTTTTTTCTTTTGCTTAATGAGCATTCAATTAAATGTCAGCTATTGGTTCATAAAGAGAATTTCAGTTAATACAGAATGAGATGCATCAGAAAAGGATCTCCTATCCAAACTTTACGACAGCCCCTCGAGGAAAACTAACTAATGGAGCCCAAGGCTGATGGGTTAAACCAAAAACAACTCGCATGTGTGAAAACAAGCAGCCAATCAGAAGCAGGCTGAAGAACAGCTGACTACAGTTCCTCGAATCTTTCAACAGCATCACAGTTGCCAAATATTGTTGACACAACAAACACCAGCAAAGTTATGCAAAAACCACCTTCTATCCCTTTATTGTTATAACTGTTTTGGCTTCATAGATTGATAGTTAAAAACACCTTTAACATTATTTTGGTGGGCATGCTACTGGTTTCATGGTCAAAGTTGCTGTAAAACTGGAACTAACAAGGTGAACAAGGACTGGTAAAAGTTAAATGCTCCCCACTGCATGACTTCAACTCTGCACTGATTAGCTGTTGCTATGAAAATATTGATTATGACTGCTTTACTGCCCATTCCACATTGGAACTCAGACTTCAACAAATGATCAAGAAAAAGAAAAAAAAAATGCAGCTTTCGGCGAATTTGGTGAAAATCCTGTAATTTTCCCCACCCTCACTTATACTGTATTTATCACATTAGACCATTTCCTGACTCCGGGTGGCATCAGATTGGAGGGAAGGAGCCATTTCCCTTCTGAATGAATTAAAAAGCTGGTATTCTTTTGGGATGTTGCGAGCCAACATGGAGACACAGTGACAGACAGGCCATGCCTCAGGAGACCTCTGCAGAGACAGGCGACCACCCAACGTAACATAAACTAAATATGTCATCTCCCTGAAAGCGTCTGACTTGCAGTTCTCATAAAGCTTCAGCTGTGTCCTCAAATGCATCTGCTCCTGTTTAGCGCACAGATTGACAATCTTCATGTTGTGGACTAGATACACAAGAACATCCTATGCAACGTGACGAGTTATGCACTTTGGGAGAGGTGAAGTGGTAAAATAAAAAGGGATAGAGACAGATAAAGGTCCAGGATCATATCTGATTTGAGACATTCAGCTCCAGGGTTCGTCTTAGCTTTGAGACGCAAATGTCTTACACATGAGTCTAATCTAAGGAGGCCGGGCAGAAGCTTATCCCCAGAATATATA
>JAOWBL010000016.1:4779988-4821925 GCA_028564865.1 Zenarchopterus dispar
GACTGGCGACCTGTCCAGGGTGTACCCCTGCCTCTCGCCTGGGACGGGCTGGGATAGGCTCCAGCAGACCCCCGTGAACCAGAAATGGAACAACGGGTTTAGAAAATGGATGGATGGATGGTATCTTCAGTGTCAGAATGACTTTTTAATCTCGTGAGAAGGAATGGGAACAGTACAAATTTGTAAAAGCTTAACTGTCCTAACTTGTTGGAAGGTGCTGCAGGCCAGAAATTAATGTGTATTCACCAGTAAAGTTGTCAAATAAAGAAAACGCAAACAAATCTTCAGTCTTGATGTCTACCATAAAATAAAAATCAAAGAAAATGTACAAATTACTGCACATAATCTGAGCGTTTCGAAATCAGCACTGTTTATTTTGTGTAATTTAACTTTTTCTGTTCGATTTTTCTCCTGGTCCTGGTGTGTTCGGGACCACAATTCTCAGCCTGTTAACTTACTGTTTGACTCTTCAGGGGCTTTATGGGTCCTTTTGACAATGAAAAGTCCAAATCCAGGTGTATGTTCATTGCTGCGTCATGTAAATGTGAGCTTTCATTTCACATTACACTTCTTTTGTTTCGTTAAAGGTAGGGTAAGGGATTTCTAGATGTCACGTTTGTTGACATTTAAAACACAACATCAATAAAACAGAGAGAGAGAGCGAGAGAGAGAGCCCCCCCCCCCTTGATCATGAACTCTCTGGACTACTAGATGTCTAGTTGTTTCAGTCAATCTCACACACATACATATATATATATATATATATATATAAAAACATTAGTCATGCAAAGTCCTATGTATAAACGACTCCTGCCAGGAACCTTCTGGCTTTGAGGCAACAGTGCTAACCATCACATAAACTTACAAAGAAATTCTTATATTTTTACATAAATGTTACCAAATGGATCATTTTAAATAAATAAATGAGGAGAGCCAAACTAAACAGGCAAGTCGCATATTAAATTGTCCCTTGTATATAGTGAAGAAATGATCTGTTATTACATATCTGTGTTTGGCAAAAGTATGTAAACTTCTACGATTAACAGTTAATTTGCAGGTAAAATTGAAGTCAGAAGTTTCAAATCAATGGGATGTCCAGTTCTTGCAACACACAATTTTTGGAAGGAGTATTCTGAGGACCGCATAAAAAGTTGATTCGCACCAAATCTGGAAAAGATTACAAAACCACCTCCAAAACATTTGCAGTACAAATGTGATTAAGTTCTTGACCATAAGTATCTTTCTCAGAAGTGATTCCCCAACAACAGCAAATTGTGAAAGAGTCATCATTTGGAAAAAGGAAAACTCTTATCCACTCTGGTGGTGATAGTATCATAGTATGGGCTTCTTTTAGGGCATCAGTTTGCTGTTATTCATGCAACAATGAAGATTAAATCATAAATCCAGTAGTATGCTGGAATCTATCACGCACTCCTTATAATCAGCTGATATTACTGAGAAAGTGAATGAGCTTTTAAAAAAAACAGGTGAATGATGTGATTACTGTTCCTGCTGTGGGAGGGTTGAGCTGACTAAAACAGTTTTGTCTGTTCTGCTTTTGAAGCCAGCCTTAGTGTCACATGGTCGACACGCTGAATCAGATGCTTTTCTGCAAGACGGAATCCAAGAGCATAAAGGCTCCATTAGCGAAAGCACATTTTTAAGATGGCACATAACTTTTCATATTGTGTCAGCATTAAAAAAAAAATGCTCACAGATGAAATAATTTGTGATAAGTAATCAATGGTTCAACAGTTGGTCATTGTTTCCACTGTGTAATAATCTCATCCATCCTCTTATTAAATATTTTATGTACCTTGGCTTTGATCATACTGAACACATTTCTCTGACGTCAGGCCCAGCATGTCTCACTCTGCTTTTGTCCAAACAGCTCACAGCTATATTTGCCTTTGGAAGCTGTGGCGGGTTCTCAGGGAGGAACATTATATCTTTCTTCTGTGGCGATGGCAAGAATGAAACTCTCAACGCCAACTTTCACTATCCATTCAGGTGAACATTTTCATGTGTTTGTTTGATGAATTCTGCTGGATTTTCAGCAGTTGAACCACAGAGGAAAACGGTGGATAAGTTAACCTTTTGTTCTGTTTTTCACATTCTTTCTCGTTTAACGGCCAGGCTGAGCCAGGTCCCCCTCGTTGAGGACAACACCACTATCTGTAATCACTCTGTCGCTACGACGCACATGATGGGCGACTCGGCGTCCGCGGCGGAGTTCTTCGTAGGCGTCGGCATCGTGTGTTTCCTCTACAGCATGATAGCCCTGTTGGTGTATTTAGGCTACATGCACGTCTACAAGGATTCTGACTTTGGACCCATTTTTGTGAGTGTTTATGTCTTCAGAAGACAAACCAGAAATAGTTACAATTTCCTTTCAGGCTATGATGTGAATATTTCTGGCATCAGAGCCTTGTGGCTGCTTTTATTTTTGTCTTTTGTTCTTTTTTTGTTTTTTTTCTCCAGGACTTTGTGATTACAGCAATTTTGGTCTTCCTGTGGCTGGTGTGTTCATCTGCGTGGGCGAAGGGCCTCCAGAACGTGAAGGACGCCACGGACACTCAGGGCATCAGTGCCACACTAGCCCTCTGCCAGGGCAGCAACATCACTTGCGAGGTTACAGAGTTCGCCAACATGCGGACCCTCAACATCTCTGTGGTGAGACAAAACTCTCCAATCAGTGGACTTTTCAGTGGGAAAAGCCCACTGATTTGTGTCATTTCATGAAATTTGTTCAGATTATGGTTTAAAAAAAAAATAAAGCAAGAAACAAGTCTCCTTATCGCTGTCACACCTGCATTGGTCAATTTATGATTCCAACTGAAATATCCCTTTTTCATTTGGATTAAAACAAACCTGGGCATTATATGTTTCCCTCTGAACAAATTAGCTAACTTATGACTTGACTTTTTCATGAACGCCATTATCGTTAGATCAGAATATTTCTATTTACTACTTTTTATCCTAAAAAAGACCCACAAAAAATGTCATTTCCTATATTTTAAGTTTGTGTTTTTGGATTAGCAAATTAGTGAGTGACTGTTGTTGGTTTCGTAATAACATCTAAATTTTGTGGCTCTTGGACACTACAGTATGAGTCATCAAAAAAAATCCGCCCCCCAACCTGCTGCAATTGGTTTGGTACGTTCTGTACCAGTGTAAATTGCTGTGATTGGAAGGCGTACCAGAGAGTTTTCACAAAGTGAATGGGTCTGGCTGTTTAGAAAACGCTACTAAAATTCAGCACTACAGTGTTAAATATGCTGAATATTGCCAACCTGACATGTCGTAGCCTCAGGATGAAGAGGATTAGTGTTTTGAAATATCAAGTACTGGCTGTCACTAGCTTGTTTTGTTATCACCAGGAGTGACCATATCAGTGCCTAATCTGAGTTAGACATGTGCTGTTGCAAACCAACCTCCTCCCTGAACATTACCTACTAAGACAAATGAATCCTATTTGCCTCTTTGACCAGTGATCCACACCCCTACCATGCATTTGATTCTCGTCCGTTACTTGTTTAAAGAATGTGTTCTGTACTTCCTTTTTCAAAGAAATAGAGTGGTTTAAAGTACTTTTGAGTTAGCTTCTTATCTTTCTCCTCTCAGTTTGGATAATGATCAGCTTGGTTGGAACCAGCATAGAAGTTATGAGGTTTTAAGTGGTGAAAACTCACTACTCTGCAGTACAAGGTTTTAGTCAGGCATCCCTGATTTTTGAAACTGAAAATGCCATGATCACTTCTGAAAGTAAACCAATAACTTCTCATAAGTATTCACACAAACCCACTTAAAAACAACAACAACAATAACTTTTAATTCCAAGCCAGTTTGCTTTAAATTTAACTTGACATAAACTTGAAAATTTTGCATTCAGTGCTGGTTATTGTTTGGAGTTAAATGCTATGCTTACTCAACAGCCACAAGGGCAGGCCTATAAATAGTATTTATTTATAGGTCTATATCACTCAATAACTTGATAATCTATCAACAGGCTCATTAAACTTTGGTAAGAAGATGACACTCAGTTACAAAATCCCAACATCATAGAATACTTACATTAATAGACCCACTTTTGTAATACGTACAGACGTCATTACACATAGGCAAAAAAGTCCTTTCCTTGGGCCATATTCTATCATACACACACACACGCAATTATTTTATATATATATATATATATATATATATATACACACACAAATATATATTTTTGTGTGTGTGTGTGTTTGTGTAGTGCACTTGCATATAAAGTAAGCTGCATTTAAAATTGAAACCATTTAACAAAAAAAAAAAATCACATTTTCTCCTCTATAAATCTTCCGTATATAAAAAACAAGGGGGAAAATGAGCACATGAATCTCTGTCCCAAAACTGAAGTCCTTTTGAGGCCTAATGTCTGTTTAAATATTAAAGTTGTTCATTGGGACTACCAACACGGTGCTCAGATGGAGTGAATTTAGCTCAAGACATAATGACTTGTGGAGAAAATGTACTGACTCAGAATATTGTGAGAAAAATCTGGCACTTTTTAAATGAAAGTCTACTTGAATAAGGGATTTTCGGTGTTGTTGCCAACACTTTTCAGAGCTGTAGGCTGAAACCGTCTTTTGTTTACTGTCTGTGGTCTCTCTATATTAGCATGCAGGCTTTAGTGCTGCCAGCCTCTCGGATCTCAATATCAACTGAAGCATATGATAATTTTTTTTGTTCCCTTGAGCAGTCTGAAGGATGAGTGTACTGTAGTAGCAGCCACCCTGACTAAAACAATTAAATTGCTGTTGGTTTAAAATAGAGCATCAAAGTCATATGGCCTACACCCTGAATGTAGAGTTTTCATGTTTCTTGAACTCACTGGCAACATGAGTTTAGTGTAGAGTATTTATAGCAGAAGGGTCATGTGATCCTTTACTTAGTCATCTTTACGGCTCATTTAAGTAGAGTAGATTATAGGGATGGGTGCCTTACTACACAATCAATATTGGCTTCTATTAACAAACTTGGAAAGATGTGGTTGAAATCAGAGGTTTTGTATAGTTTCTGTTGTTTTTAGCCAAAGCAAGTCACAAACATTTCATTCATACCTCAGATCATTCTGTCAGCTTGTTTAAAAAAAACTTAGTATGCATCCCTGAATTTTACTCCTTTACAATCATTTATTATTACTTAAATGTGTTCATCAAAGACATTAGCTTACAACATGTTTTTTTTTTTTTCCTGCTTGTGTTCTTCCAGGTGTTTGGCTACCTCAACATGTTTGTGTGGGCGGGTAATGCTTGGTTTGTGTACAAAGAGACTCGCTGGCACTCCCAGAAGTTCTCCTCCCAACCTGGACCTGGAAGGCAACAGGTCCCTGCGCCCATCTAAATTATGTACAGCAATACGCAAACATCCTCAGACACTCAAAACAGATGTTAATATGCACACACCACACACAGGAAGTCACCTGACAGACACGCTCATGCCAAAATACTATTCTAACACTTCTATACATACACGTAAAATGACAAGGAAGGACAAAACAGAACTGTTGCCATATGTGTTGTAGGCAGATGTGAGATGCTGTAAAGTAAGTAAAAAATGCGAGTGAGCAAACAGGGGGAAAGTCTAAATCAGCTTCAGATTTTTCAGATTGACAGGAGGGCTACCAGACTCATTTGACAGGAGAGAATTTGACTGGCAAGGCTATAAAACAGGTGCTAATTACCATCAGTTTTATTTATAGGTTAAAACACAGTCATTAAGTGAAACAGGAACAGCTGTAAAAAGCTTAAAACTGCGTGAGGAACAACCAAACTCTACCACGGTGAGTTTGCGGAAGACGGTTTCATGTAACACTTCACACATCAGCAACAAAGGCCTCTCCTGGTCAAACGATTTCAAAGCAGGTTGGGGTGTCAAGATGTGCTCTTTAGTCTCTTTTGAAGAAACCCAAAAATGTGTGAAACATTGAGGGCCGTGAATGGAGTGACCTGTGAAGCAGTGGAGGTTCCTTGAGAGTCTGGGGCTCAGGATCACTGGCAGGTGTCCTCAGTACTGAAGAATACAGATAGCTACCATCAGAAAGGCACCTGATAGGCCCCAACTTTATTCTCCAGCAGGACCCTGACCTCCCGAACATGCAGGCAATGGCATTACAAACTATTTTCTATTATCAAAACAAAAAAGGACAAGGAATCCTAGAAGGCTTGATCTGGCCACCACAGAGTCTAGTTCTCACCATCATCAACTCTGTCTAGAAGTACACAAAGAGACCACAGAAGAGCTGCAAATAGTTCTCCAAGATGTTGGGAACAACCAACCTGCTGAGTTCTTCAGTGACCCAATAGGTACTGATGCTCTTGTGAAGGTAAATCATGTCATCGAATACTCATCTGATCTAGCTTTTTTTCTGCGTGCTCACTAAATGGATAAAAATAAACATCTAAATATAATATTTTTGAACACATTCTAATTTTACAGCATTTCTTAACATCTGCTAAAGACTTTTGCAAGGTACTAAGTATATTTTTTTTCCTGTGGGGTTCTAAGTAACCATGCAGGTAGTCACAAAACCAAGGTTTAATGTGCCTTTACATTTTTTTTACATTTTGTTCTAACTAATGCAACACCAGTGCAATTAGTATATGAGATCCTGTTAAACTTCTCTTAAAGGTGGGATAAAGAATTTTGTTTGATTTCAAACCAGGAATGCAGAATGCTCCTCACCATCTCATGAGTACACTGTAAAAAAGAAGGCAAAGAAAGTGGTCTTCATACACAGCCCTGGCTGTACAAACCATAAAGGATTGGTCCTGTAAATTGTCAGTGGGGGAAGGTTTGTGCTCATGCACATAAAGTAGTTTAGGAGCATTCATGGAGTATGTTTTTTTTTTTTTTGTGGGCTGTACTTCAACAGTGTAGCATCAACCAGAGATTCCTTACCCTGCCTTTAAGTTCTGGATTTTTTTTTTTTTTTAATTTTTAAATTTACAAGCAGTTACCAAATATGTTTTTAGGTATAAGCGTTATATAGGAAGTTGTGGAATCAAATCTTTTTCATTGACAAATTATTTTAAATTTCCACTGCAACAAGGACATTGTGATTACTGCCTTCAGGATAGCTATCTGTTGAAAGTAGAAGGCAAAATATGATACTTTAAAATTTACGGAAACAGTTGATACTGAAAATGTTTGTATTTTAGACAAAATCAGTGTCTTTTTTTGTTTTGTTTTTTACATATATATTTTTGAAGTGAAGGGTGCCAATGTTTTACTTTCTTCATTTCTATTAATTGATTCCATCAAAGTTGCAACATTCGCCACCTAGTGGCAAATAGCAGTAAATGCAGTCACTAAATGAAACTTCATCCAACCACATTTGTTTCATTTTTAAGCTTCAGAATAGATTGGGTCACATAACTTCAGACTCAGACATCAGAAATGTAGTCGCACTTGTGATGCTGAACGTGATTTTTGTGTTCTCAGTTGTTAAATCCATTACGAATACTTGACAGTTTAATACTTTACAAGTCCAGGAAGTAATGCTGCTCTGTGAATGCAACGCTCCATTTCTTTCTGTCAAGGTACCAGTTAATTACGCCTTTGACTGTGTATTTTTTTGTGTCTTAATGTTGGATTTAGTAATAATATCTTTTTTTCTCTGTATCTTGATTTTCATCATTCACATTTTTTGCACATGTGACGATACTCGGCCAAAGCTCTATATTCTTTTTCGTTGTTTAAGCCCATTTGATATCTCAGAAAGATCCGTTATTTTGTTGATGTTCAGTTTATGTTGTCTATTATTTGAACTCTTCATGTGACATCAGAGAGTTAGGAGGTGATATTTCATTTTTAACTTTTTTTTCTTTCAGCTTATTGTAGTTTTTTTTTGTTTTGTTTGGTTGGTTGGTTTTTTTGCAGAATTTTCCTTTGTAAGAGCAAAATCTACATTCTTGAATGTGACATGCATGATTTCAATGTATTTTTCAATAAAAATGATCTTTTTTTCATTGATGTCAAAGTGAATTTCTTGTATATTTGATAGTTTGAATGCAGATCTGTTCCCAAATGGAAAATGATCCATTTACTCTTAGTGCTACTTTTTTACTTGACTTCAGTGTAAAAGCAAGATTTAATTACGTGACATATCTGCAAAACATTTGGGTTTAGATTGCCCTTGTAATTCTACATAAATTATCAATTTGGGGTCCAAACCCAAAAAAAAAAAGTAGAACTGTAGGGGAAAAAAGACGTATGTGTATGAAAGATCAGCAGTTGTCATTAATCATCTTTGTCAGTGTTTAAACTCTGATACTGAAAAAATCAGTCTCACTCTCATTTAAAGATCTCGCTTCCTATGAATCTCCCCCCTACTCTTTCATTATATTAGCTCCCTCTTTGAATCAGCTTAAAAAGACAATGGTAGATCTAGATACATTTGTCCTGTTCAGATTATTCAATTTGATTTAAACTGTGTGTTTTGAGCATAGGATTGATTTCTTTTTAGCATTGATTACTTGTGTTTTCTTGTAATTAGGGGTATGAATGACACATTATGAGCAAAAAGTGACTTGTTTGCATTTGTTTTCTTTGCTGACTTTTTCACACCAATTTTTTCATGAAAGAAAGTTTTATTATCAGCCACAAGAGTGCAGTGCAGTGCCACAAGCTCCATCTGCTGAGGTTCTGAGAGGCCAAAGCTCCCTGTTTTCAGAGGAGCTGCTTCATCAGAATAATTAAAGGAGCTTTAATGATTTAGTTTGATTTACCTAGTAAATGTTAAAATCCCACTATTAATATGCATCCATTTTTCCCCATATCACCTCTGAAGCACTTTCTTTCAAGAGCAGCTGTGCCTTAGAAGTAGGAGCGGTCACATAGCAATCAGAGGATCAGTGGTTTCATTCCTACCTATCCAAGTCTACCTGTCAGACTGTTCTTGGACTATATTTCAAAACTCAAATTAACCATGATGTATTCATTGGTATCTGAGTGCTACTGAAGTAACATGGCGTAGATAAGTTTCTGCATGTAGATGATGAAATGTGCAAACGATATTTAATATCGTCCATATTTGCTTACTGAGACTGGACCTCTACAGCATGAAAATCAAACATTTCTTGTCGCTTAGGAGTCTGAAGTAAAGATGAATGGGAATTTTGGGCCATCCTTCCCCATAAAAAGTTCAGCAGTTCATGAATATTTACAGAATGTATTCATGTAAAAGCCATTTCATGTCGTTCTAAATTATCTCAATTGGGTAAAGTTCAGAAGTCTGTGTCGGCTATTTCAAAACCATTTTTTTCTCCTTTTGAAATTTGCATTTTTTATACTTTCATTCATTCTATTTTGATACTCACTTCAGTCTAAATCCAGGGTCACAGGAGGTACAGGAGCCTATCCCAGATGTCACTCAATGAAGGGTAGGGTTAACTCTGGACAGATTGCCGGATTATGCCAACCTGTACTACACTTCAGATAATAGGCTTCTGCCTTAAATCTCTCCTAAAAGATTTCTGGATGTAGTTTTAAATTTTTTCGTCACTCAGTGCATCAAAGCCGGTCCCAAACCATGATGCTCCCTCCATTGTGCTTCACAGTTGGGATGAGCTACACCCTAGACAGCTTGCCAGTCCATCACAGGACCTTTTCAATCATCATTTAACTTCTGATAAACTTCAGATAATCCAATTAAGCTATAAAATTTCCAAATTCAGTTTTGAGGTCCTTCTGCATGCAACATCTCAAAGCCTATGGGCAGCAAAAAAATTAGCAAAATCAAACCATGACACTTCCTCCTAGAACTATGTCTCAGCATTATTGTGGAACATTCAGGTATTCTTTTACACAGTCAAAGTGTGCTGCAGTGTTTTATTTTTATTTTCTTTCTTTTGATAGCAATGTTTTCCTGATTCATGTCCTTCCATTAAGTCACTTTTCATTATTTTTTTCTGAATCTGTCCTCATGTCTGGGCCTGGAGATCATTATTCAGTACCATAATAAAATTTTTAAGCACCGTCTACATCTTGATGCAATGGCTTATCTGTTTGCCAAGTCATGTGCCGCTTTTTTACCTTTCTACATTTTCACCTAGATTCAGCTCCGAAAAACATCCTAATCGTGTGGATTACTGATGTTCTTTAAAGCTTTTTTTTTAAAAAACCTTTAAAGGACAAACAGCTTAGTTTTATTGCCTAGGAGCCACTAAATCTCAAAGAATGAGGTTGAAATTATTAGAAACAGTCTAAAATTGAGCATATATAGGTCTGGATGGTAATGTGATAAACAAGCTTGCAAACTTAGTATAGGGGTGGGCTCCCAATTCTTTTTCTCTTTTGACATTTTGTCTTGTTTTGTTTTGTTTTGTTTATCTTTCTTTATTGGCCCATTGCATCTGAACTGGTCCTTCTGTGGATGATTTGCTTACACTGGGACCATTTCCTCCTTTCTTCAACATTTCATGTTGTGAACTTTGTATGGCTTCAGCAGGGTCTCTACTTCATGGAAGAACAATCCTGACTTTCTTTTTTTTCTCCTTATATCAGATAAGTGAACACCCATAGTGCCTCCAACTTTTCAATCCTATCTCTGCTGTTTACTCCAAGGTCCTCTAAAGATGATGTGATTGAGGCATAGATCATGACCCAATCTTCGTAAGCAGATATCACCTGTTTTTATTTATTGAAAGTAACACCTCTGAATTCTCCTCCAGTTTTATCTCCTTGAATAGAACACCAGACTCATCAACACAGGGTTGCCTGATTTTTGGACCCTGCACTGTAAGTGGACATGTGTTGATGAACTGCTGCTTTTCTTAATCTATCTGTAACTGAGACCTCATAAAAAAATCAATGCAGAAATCCAGGTTTTTCCAACGGGTTCACAAACATTTCCTTGTAAAAGTTCTCTTCACACACTAAAGCAGTTTAAACTAATGCTGCTGCGCTGTAATATCATTTGGCCCATAAATGTCATATTACACTCCAAAGAAGATTTTACTGATATTCATAGATCCGACCTCCTCTTTTTAAAATCCATTATTGCTCTGCGGCTTCCTGGCAAGCCTTCAGAGTATGATGATTTATTTTAACAGAGCATGGACAAGCTTTAGCTCTGGCACTGGAACATTGTAGGGGTCAAGGAAGGTCTGCTGCTTGATCTTTCTACTTTTAAACCTCAGAATAAAGGATTAAGACATGTTGACCACAGCTATGTAATGGAATTACTTTATCTTGATATTTGAAAGATGCATAAGTGTCAACATTTGTCAGACTGACTCAGTTTGTATGTTAAATTGGTTTGCCATGCATACCATTGTTGTCATGGCATGCTGTCAACCTTCAGCTACAACAGGCCACTAAAAGGCACCTCTAACCGGTTATTTAGAGTTTGAGTCAAAGCTGGTTCACCTCTGCAGACTGAGTAGTCAGGTAGTTGTAACTTGCTAAAGTTCCCAGTCAACCTAAGGTGTTCAACCTGTCAGCAGTTTTTTTTTTTGTAAAGTTAAACTATATGTCTCCTTTGTCAGATGATAAGATCATGGTCATCACAAATCACACTATGCTTCATTGCATTAAAAGCCTAAATCATCGAAATAGTGCTTTAAAAAAAGATTCATACACAGAAGAACTGACTTTTCCACCTGGATAGGAAATCCTGCCATTTCTCTTTCCTTGCTTCTTATATAGCACATTTATGCACATTTATAGGACTATTACCTATAACCTCCTCTGCAGATCTCATTCTTTCCTTTTTATGTTGTAATTACATTTCTTTGCTCTTCACATAGTTTTCTTTCACTTGTGGATCACTGTATGCATTAGGCTGGTAACAGGCTTCAGCCCTGGATGCTCATGTCTCACAACACCTTTTGTCTTCAATGTCATATCAGTCAAGCTTCTCTGCACATGTTACCGAGAAATGCTGCAACAGCTGTGGACGCTGCAGCCATGTACAGGGCAATGCTGTGAGCACACTGAACTTGGTTTCCAAGATAGAAGTCGGTCTATAATGCAGAGCACAGGAGGATGTATAAGAACAATAATAATAACAATAATAAACATTAATAATATTCAGACAACAGTTGCATTGTTTTATCGAATGCATAGATTTTGCATGTTATATTGTTGGATGTTATGAATTCACAATCCTGTGCTGAAATTCTAGCCATGCTTGAGAGTGGCAAACTATTTCAGCAGTTTTTCAGACTTTATTGAGGCATGGCACATTTTTCAGAATGTAAAAAAAAAAATCCTGCAACAAAAGTGAATGTGTTGTCACCATTGTTAATATTATTGTGTTGAATTAATAAGATTATCAGCCAGAGGATTTAATTACACTTTAATTACACAAATACTCAACAGTAGCAAATTATTTGCAGTAACTATCCATATAGTCATCATCTGTATCTTTACATGCTTATTCCAATTCAAGGTTTTAGGGATCTGCTGGAGTCTGTAGTTCTCTTTGGGTGACAGGCAGGAGCACACCTTGGACAGTCCATTGCAAAGGCACATTTAGACAAACAACTGCCCACACTTTCATTTACTCCTATAGCCAGCTTAGAATCACCAATTAACTTGACATACATGCTCATGAATTGTGGAAGGAAACCAGAATGCCCACGCAGGGGGAGAACATCCACACATAAAAACCCCTGCTGAGAGTTGAAGCAGGAACCTTCTTGCAATGAGCCAATAGTGCTAACCACTATAAGAGTGACTAATTTAAAAAACTGTTTTAATTCATGTATTAGTGAAATTGAACAATTTTCCCATTGCTTACTTATTTACTTCCTCTTTACACAACCATATTATTCAATTTTATCCATATCATGCCATATTTTAAGCCTATTCATTTGTCTTTTTTTAGTTAGTATATCTCTAGTTTAAGTTTACTCATTTTTGTGCTGCTCTTGTGATTTTACAGCAACATATTGAACTTTTGAACTCCTGATAGCCCCCTATCTCTCGTCCAACGTCTCAACTCTCCGAAAAGAGCCGAGCCGAGCCGAAGCCCGACGACAGTGACGTAAGCACATCTCGTTCTTTCGTTTTTCGCCTGCTGCGTGCAAAGGGGAGAGAGAGAGCGAGCGAGCGAGAGAGAGAGAAAACGGCTCTGAGCAAAGCAACAAGAAGGAAGAGCAATGGCGACACTGGATCGCCAAATACCAAGTCCGGATACCTTCCTTTGCAAACCTTGGTCTTCCTTCGTCAGTGCGGCTAAATTACGTTTTGTTGACAGTAAGTTTGCACGTCGGCAGCCTCGTTGTTTTCGCTGACAAACTGTCGGGAAGTGCGCGGTCCCAACTGTCTGTGATTGAGTTGAGTAAAGCTCCTGAGCTCCTCCACCATGCAGGGTCTGTCAGAGCGCAGCAAAGTAACTGTCAAAAATATCGCCACAAAATGCTGTATTTATAGGCTGCTTTGACAGCCGTGCGCATGCGGGCGAGGAAAAGCGAAGCGTTTCGGTGCAGACTTTAGTGGCGTTGACGCGTTCAGTCATAATATCCGCAACTGTCCAGCTTTAAGTTTGTTAGCTTTGACAGCTCTGCTTGATTTAGGCGCTAGCGGGCTAATGCTAACGCGGTAGCCAGCGTCACGGCAGCGGGGCTCCACGCGTGGCCCCAAAGTTTGTTGTGAATGCACTCCCCGTTTGTTTTTGTAAGCTGCCTGTTTTGTTTACCCAGACGGAGTCTCGTCCTCGGATAACAACAACAAAGAGCCCAGCTGCCCCGGTGAAGCCGTGAAGCTCGGTAAGGAAGGTAAGGAAGTTGTACTATCGGATAGTCAACGCTGTCACGTACGGCACGGTGGGTGATGGTTTGTTGTTGTTTTTCCTACACATGCAGGAAGCTTTAACGGTGCATTGTTTTCACAATTTTAACGAAGAAGAACCATTCGTTTATATATACATTTAGCTTGCGTACATATATGCTTTCTGTAAATACTGGTTTCAGATACGTGCTTTGACGGCACCATTGTTGTGAGACTAACAACGTCTCAGTCGGTCATTTTTATCTGCAACTGACATTTGTTTTATTTCAGGTCCTTTCTGTTTAGTTTTTTAGTACTCATAATTATTATTTCTGCCCCAGGATGACAAGTGGCGGGATTTGATAATGAAATTATGTTGCTTTTACGCTTATTTTTTTGTTTTTGTCTTCATTTAAGCACATACTTGAGCTTAGTGATAATGAGATACAAAGCAAGTGAAATTAAACAGATTTTGTTTCCTGAATTTATTTTGATTTTGTGGTAAGACTAGATCAGGTTAATGTTCTTTAATTAAAGCATGTCTTGGTGAAGGAAAACAAAACTGAAAGGTGTGGTTAGATTTGACCTTTTTTTTTTTTCTTTTTAGCTTACAGGGATTGTGAAATGATCCAAACAGCAAATAATTATCCTGATTTATTGAGACTGACTCAGATGTCCATGCCTGTCATTAAAAGAGAAGACAGTCAGTTCAGTTCAATTCGCTTTATATGTAAAGCACCAATTTACAACTAAAGTTGTCTTCAAGCACTTGATACAGAAAATTCAGTCCAGATGAACAGAATTCAAGTCCAATTATATTCAAATTCAATCTATTTAATTGTAACTCAGTTATAGTCTAAGTCATTTTAATTGAGTCCAGATTCAGAATTTAAACAGATATTTAAGTATTATAAATAGATTTCTGCTTCACTTTTAAGATAGACCTCAGATAATAAATAGTATATTTAGACACTAGAGAAAAAATTAAATGTATTATTTTTGCTACAACAACCTGGTTCACTTAAAGAAACTGAAACTGGCAACATTTACTGTTTTGGCAGTGAAGTGACTTTGATGCATTAAAATGCAGTCTTATTAACATGTTCATGCTCCCTTAAAACATTTCCTGCAGTATTGGGTTGAATTTAAGACAAGAAAATGTCTAAAAAAGACAGGCGGAAAAAAAGGAGTGAGTGTTTACCTCATTTACTATATATATCATTTACATTCAGAGTGTGGTTACATAGTATGTACAAATACAGTACAATAGATAAGCAGTTACTGCAATATTTTTAGTTTTTGCAATATTGATATCATTCATGTTCATATTACAGTAGGCATTTACTCTGCAACCCTATTTCCTAATGTAATTTACATGCTTATTTGTTCACTAAAGGTTTAGAGCAACATGGCACAATAAACAGCAGGTTTTAACTACAGATGGAACCAATTCAATCTAATATTGGTATAGAGGCAAAAGTGGCAAAAATCACTCATCAGATAATGGTATTATGGCATTCAAAATGGCTCCTAATAAGAAAAAAAGGACTGATTTGCAATATTTTGTAATACTGATGAGGTGAAAATTGATTTTTGCACAGCTGTTGTTTTTTAATCTGACATTCAATTCAGTTCTGCGTCAAAAAGAAATATTTGAATTTAGTTTTTTTTTTGTTTGTTTGTTTTTTAAATTATTATTTGTGCCCAATTGGATTTATCTTGTTCAGATAAAGCATTTGTTGTGGATGCTGGGAGGGTTGTATGATGTAAATATTGACTTTTTTTTTTCAGAATTTTCACTTTGATTTCAGATATTCAGTTTAAAAATTCTCTAATTTTTGGAGCTGCTAAGTTCAAATATGTTTCTGTGAAAATATATATATTTAAACTTTAAGCATTTTTGTAAAAAAAAAAAAAAGATGCTGTGGTTCATCAACATGCTATGTAATTTTACACACTATAACCAACAACAATAGTAATAACATTTTTTTTTAAAAAAAAGGAAAAATACCTCTGATACTGTAGTTGGTATTGGTTATTTTGATGATTTTTAAACCATTTAAGGCATTTTTCTATATTTTCTGATCTGTTTTCTTGTGCGACATGTTCAGTGCTCATTAAAGTGCGAGTAATAATGCCATGAACCGTAATAATTCCTGGAACATATCATCCAACCACACATATTTCACATGACAGGCCTTTATAAGGATACAGTGCTGGCGAAGCTTGTCATTGGTAATAAATGGGTATGACTACTGGTACTACCTGCCATCTTTGATAGACTGTAGCTCAGTTGTTTAAATAAGGTTTTTAAAAGTAGCAGTTACTTAATAGACGTCTTTAATGGAGTGTTATTTGGCATATTAGCATGTGTGGTCTATCCGGTGCAGGTTTTTCTGACAATGACTCATAATTTCTGCTTAATGGACTCATTTAAAGTTTTGCATCTAGGTTTTTGCGCATGCATTGTGGCTTGTGGGGGTGCCCCTAATCAGCAAGTGGGCACCTCAACACAAAGGGAGAGGAGTTCCTGCACACCTCATGGTGTATAAATACCCACAGGAGCACGCGCTGCAGTGTAACATGCTTGAGTCATCCCAGAAAGTTCTGAGCGTGCTGTAGCCCTCATAGGAACACGGTGACGCACAGGCTGAGCCGGGGAAACTCTTCTCACTCTCCCTGGTCAAATACCGACACTCCCCGTCCCCCCCGCCCCCTCCCACGCACATTCACATGCCTCATCTTCCTCGCTCGGAGCCAAACTGGAGCGGCGTTTCCAGAATTGCTGATCTGTTGGCAACATGACACGAAGGCCTGCCGAGAGTGATACGCAGACACACACGGCACACACGCAGACACTCACAAGCCTCCGTAAATACGCATGGAATAAAAATCGTTTCCAATGCTTTATTTGAGAATTCAGATCCCACAGAAAGCGATTACAGCCTTGATAATTTATTATCTGTACTCACTTGAGGCTTCACCAGCGCCCACATTTGTTTATAGTAATTGATGCAGCGTGCAGGTCGTGATGGTGACCATGTCTCCTTTTCTCGCTCTCACACATGCAGCAAGAGGAGATGATGACAACCAACAGAAACCCGGTGTGATTAGACTGCCAGCTACCGTCATCATCTCACTGGAAATAGTCAGTGTTGTAATGCACTGACGGTGTATATACAGCCCTCCTTAGTACAGATGGGAATCAGATAAACCATTATCATATAATTGTAGTGCTCTACGTGATAATGTATCAAATTTTGTTGTCAATTCAGGATTATGACATCTCTGTATACGTTTTGAGATGTCTCATTTCCAGTATGACTGTTATTTTCTCTTGTTGGAGAGGTGTTATTTAGTGGACTTGATTAGTCATCAAGTAATTGGAGTACTTTCTATGTGTTCAAAAAAGACACAACATCCTTTTTTCAAAAGCTTACGCAACTTCCTGAGGTCCCAGTGAAATATCTGTGACATTTGGTAAAAATACCACAGAGGTACAGTTTAAAAAAAAAAAAAAAAAAAAAAAGCACATTTACCAATCCACAGTGGCTGCTTTTAGGGACTCCTCCCCTTCTTCTCAGTATAAGTTGGATTCAAATAAATATGGACAAGTTTAATAGTTCTGCTCTGATGTGGGTCTGTGATGTCACAGTACCTATGAGATCTAAATGGCTCAGACTGACGTGTTTTCAGGTTCAGGCAGCTGCGAATAAAGTGAAAGGATTGTCATTTCAAGAAAATACTCATTCTTTAAATTTTTTTTTTTTTAAATCAGAGCTGTGCATCATCTGATAGAAAGTAATTCCGACAGGCAGAATCTAAAATCTATTTTATTTCTCGAAAAGCCAGCACAGGGAGTTACGCAATAACACCTTCCCAAGTGTGTCCTGGATGGAAAGTTGTTGGATATGTTTGCACTTTGTAACAGCTGATACTGAAAACTCAGGTAACAGAATCATTATCAGAGAGGAAAATAATGATGCTGGAACATCTCTGGCTTTTGATTTGGTAGTGACATAAAAACTGTAAATACAACAAATTACAGAAAGCTTTAATAATATGTCCCTTTAATGATTGGAGCTTGAATTAGCCACAGTTATTTTGTTAAATTATCAGCAAAATATTGAACATTGGGAAAAAAAAACAACAAAAAAAACTAAGAATTTGATATTTATGATTGTCTTAATGGGTACAGTTGTGCTGTGACTGCAGATAATTTGTGATTGGTAATATTTTCATCAAGCAATTCATTAGTGACTCAAAAGTAAGCTGCAGTTACCTGGTACTAAAAACATTAATTAGTTGAACTGTAAAAACATGTATTCAAAGGGAAGTGGGAAACTCTAAATTTGCTGCATGTTTATTTCCTCACCCTAGTTGTTGGATATGACCTTTAGTTTGAACTGTCTGTGTTCTTCTAAAAACACTCTTCTTCCTTTTTTTTTTTTTTTTTTATAATAAATTGATTCATTTAATAGATTCCTTGGCAGTAGTTTAACCTAGTCTTTATCATGGGCCAAAATCTTTGGCTGATCATCAGATCATTCTGAACCAGAAAATAATTTATGGAGGAGATGAAATAGAAACCTTATGCAGTAGGGAGCTTTTATACTTCAGTATTCAAGGGTTATGTCTAAAGTGTATTCCCCATCCTACAACATATTTGTCTCTCTGCATGTGTCTTAACAGCTTTCCTGTTTTCACTAGTTGAAAGTTGAACATTGAACTGTTATTAGGAGGAAAAAAATAAAGAAACTTGGCTCAACACCTAAGTATTATATTGCACTGTAAAAGTTTAACCTGGATTTTGGGCTTTTTGTGAGTCTGTGTGTGCGATTGTGTCTAAACTGGACTCTGCAGCGTTAGCCTTCTGCCAACTTCTACTCAGCTTGTTTACTCTTTCAGATGTTCTGGTGCTCTACCAATAATTACCCGGTGTGCAAAATACAACTTGAGTTGAAGCAGTTACTCGAGCTTACACCCTCCTCCTCAAAGTGGAAAAGTTTTAAAAATAATAGAACAATGATAGTTGAGAGGTTTCTGTTCGCCGATCAAACACTGTTTACTGTCTTTTGGCTGCTGTCAGCGGTTTAACCGTGGTGTTGATCAGACAAATCTGGAGTTTCAAGAGTAATACTTATCGCTTCGAACTGTTTTTGTTAACAGGGGATTCTTTTAGTTTCTTTTCCAAACACTAATAAACCACTGGGAGCGGATTTACCTGGAAACAGAATCAGTGTCCACTGATGGATTGTTTTTGGAGTTCTAAACATGCTTATTCACCAGTGACTGGTTGTTTTTTGTAGTTCACTTTCTGGCCTGTCAGTTCATTGGCAATGTCTGGCTGTTGGCTTGAGACGCACACAAACACACAGGCACAAAGTGTGACACAATTCAGGCAGCAGATATATGCACTTAGTTTGCATTTGACTTGGCAAATGCAGAGGAAATTTCCCTCTTTATTTATTTTTCCCCTCCTGTGTTCTTGAATGTCATAGTGATCTCTGGAATTAGATATTTGATTTTTAAAAAAAAAAAAAAACAACGTACTTTTACCTGCTGGATGGTTCACGTCACATGATTTAAAACTTGTGGCCATGTCATATTTATTTAGCTGCCTTGGTTAACTCTAAGGGTGCTCTTATCAGGAGTTTTTGGATCAGTCAGTGATTGCTGAAAGGATTATATGCCTATATTGATCAAATCAAAGGGTTTTCAGAACGTGCTGAATCTAAAAATGAAATTGTATTTTGTGGTGATTTAACCTGTTTCAGATATATTTATAAAGCAAGCTGCATTGTCTGTTTCTAACAGAGCTCTGATGCTTCTCTTTCTTGCCATTTCTATTTTTTATAGTTTTTTTTTTTTCTTTTTAACAAGCTTTTGTAAAGTATTGGTATTGTTTTGCAGTACAAGACAGATGCACATCTCAACACACCCACACAGTCAAATTAATCTGCTGCCCTACCTTCTTCACCTTTTTGTCTGAAGGAGCAGCTCCACTCTCTCTAAATCTCTCCCACTCACCTACCTTTCCCGTCTCCCTCTTGCTCTCAGCTTGGATACATTTATAAACTTGACATTTTCATGCAGGGTTTCGTCACACAATCATCATCAGACTCCAAAGTTTAGGCTCCATTTTTCTTAATCACTCCTTTTAGCTAGATTATACTTGTTGGGAAATGTTTCTGCTCTTATGGTAACACAGCGAGCTGTCATCACCTGCAGTAATATTACTTTTACTGTGCAGTTTCCCACACACACTCACGGTGGAGATGATGCTGTTGACGTCCGCCTGATCTATCAGCTGGGTGTTTTTGTGTTTATATGATTCACTCAGTCTGAACAGGAAGTTAAACCTTCATAATTCAAAATAAATAATAGTCACTTGACTTAACTTGATTATGAATATGTGCATCATCTTCTGATGGGCTTCATTAGGTAAAACTGTATTGCGCTTCTGTTTTTTTTTTTTTAACTGAACAGCTTTTTGAGTGATCATCATAGACTGGACAAAGTCCCCTTGATGTCACCCTTTAGAGAGTTTTTAAAGCCTTATTATATTTTGCAGCTCAGTGTTGCAAATAGATGGATCAAACAGGCCTAGAAGTCAGTTGAGACCTGCCTACCTTATTTAAGTCACAGGTAGCGAGCAGTTTTAGCTTGGTTGGTATAACTTATACTAATTTATGCTTATTAATCCTTCTGTTTATTCGTTCTGATCAACTCTGTTCAGATATCCTCATTTGAAGTGTTGTTACCGAAATAGTATAAGAAATGAGAGCTGTAAAAACTGGAAAGCTAGCAGAGCTCCTCTGGGACGTCTCAATGGGTCAGATCCATAGCAGTCACCTGCTGGCTGGGCAAGTCTACTGCCATAGGGCCATGAGTTGAAGGATGATTGACTGCAGGGCCCAGCAGACCTTTGCTTGGAAGAATCTTGAAAGTTCCAACGTGATTCCTTCAGCTGACCCACGCTGAAGGAGCTGCAGAGCTGCCATCCAGCGTCTGTAGTGGGACTTGCCATTCGAAATGTCGTTTTTGTGGCGACATCAGAAATGACTGCTGTGTTTAGCTGGTGCATGGTAAACGGAAGCTGCCTGCTGCTCAGCTAAGCGTCGTCGTCAGACACTTCCATGCTCTACTGCTGGAAACTTATTCTGCTCATATCAATCAAACCGGCCATATCATGCACGTGACTTTTTCTTCAAAGCTGGAGATCTTAACATGGGGGTCATGGGAAATCAACTCTCTATTGAAGATGGCCCCTAGTGGCCAGTCAGGGAAGTGTAATTTATCTTATTAGCACGTTTGACTCAACCTGGAAGACCATTTGTTTCCCCTCGGTGGTCACTGATGAAATTATCTACAGATAGCAATGAGTGCTCTGCTTATCAGAGCTTTCTTAATTAACTTAAAAGTATGTACTTGCAGTAACCTTCCATGTATGAACTATTTATCAGTCATGATAATGACTTTAGCTTGTGAGCATCCTTGAAAGCTGACTGTCATGATGCCAATTCTGACCTTATACTGCATGTAAACACATTAGTGCTATCTGCACACACTCTTGAGAATCCTGCTTCTCAACACACATATTCATACTGCCTGTCACATGGTACACTTCATCCCTGACAGACCAAGCAGCCTCTTTTACTAACATGTATTCTGACCACTACTAAGCATAACTGTCTTCGCCCTCAGCTGTTAGATGAAGACAATGCAAGGTCATGATGACATGCAAAGTCAGACATCCACATTTTCTGTGATTTATATATTTTCCTTTTTTTCTTTTAGATGCTTTCTCAAACACAGATCCATTCACATCCCACCTCCTTCAGCAGGTCCGACCTTAAGCCCAACACTAATAAGTGTTGGGATTTCTGTCTGCAGGACTTGAGGTTCTGGAAGATTATGTTCTCAAAGCCTAGCCGGAAAAGATAATAGTTGCTTTCCAACAAGCATATTTGTTTCCCTTAATGTTTACTTTAATCTTCAGTTTTTGTGCAGTGTCTTTTGTAGCATAACCCAGCTGTGTCGTATCTAACATAGCGTACACTAGACTGTGTGACGTTTTTTCTCCTCATCTGCTCAGGAATGAGAACTTGGTCATGTGATCTCTGTATGTGGTTAAATTGTTGGTTTTGTTATTGATAAAGGTGATAATGGAGGATAAAAATCCTGTCTGACTGATTTTTGCAGCCTGATACAGTTCCAGCACTTTCTGATAATATTGAACAGTGTCGCAGATATCAGTTGATTTATCAGTCTGTAGAAATCAAATGTTTCAAATAAGTTGTTTTTTTTAAGATTGTCATATTTAAGAATGTCAGACTTTGCAACTTGTTGTTTTGGGTGTCTGGATATTTTGATTTTACCTACCAAACAGTTTAAAAAACACAACAAAAATACAACTAAATTTATGAGCATCTTAACATTTTTATCTCAGAGATGATCAACTCACATCTGGGGTGCAGCCAACAAGTGTTTTTATAGTTGATAAACCTATTGAATATTTAAAAGATTACTCAGCTAATTAGGCTATGAATTGTGCAGTAACTTAAACCGTTTTAGCTTTTAGGTTTGGTTTTTAAATTAGCCTCAGATGTTCAAAGCATGTGTTGACTAACAAGAAAATACTGAACATGATTTCTTCAGGCTATAAAAAAATTTTTAGATGAAATTTAAAACCCCTTTATGGCTATCCTGTTGTAACCGATCCAATTTGACAGGATACCTCTAATAACCGGAACTCCTAGAGAGTTAAAGAAATTTAGAAAACTGAAAAACTGGCTGAAGTGAAAGGGAGGACACGAAGTTAGTTGATGTGAGAGAAGAGGATGCAGAGGATAGGGTTAAATGGAGGCGGATGATTTACTGTGGCGACACCTGAAGGGAGCAGCTGAAAGGAAAAGAAGAGTGGGAAGCAAAGAAATAGTTTGCATGTATATACTAATCTTTATGACATTCCCAGGGCTTCTGAAGTTTGACGTTCGCTTCTCCTTACTGTTACCCCTTAATTTTTAAAATCAAAAATGTAAACCATTTCTGTCTGATGGTGTACGCTTTGATACACTGGACATTACAATGAATCTAGACGGAGCAACCAGCGGCAGGTTTGAATAGTGAGTTACGGAGAGTTTTATCAAGTTTTGACGAGCAGTTCCTGAGGTATTTGGGAATAAATCTCAAAACAAACAAACAAACAAAAAGGCCAAGCATATTTTTGGTTGCATGTTTAAGTTATCACTCACGGTAGAGTTCTGCCTCAATCCAGCGGACAGAGTGCATCGTTAAATATGCTGCATCAATCCCCTGAAACATAAACAAAAATATCTGCATTTTTAAAAAAAACTTTTTTAAAGCTTTTATATGGATGGATATCATTAAAAGAAACATGAACGCCTTTATTGTTGTGGAAGTGCTGTAAGTTCCAATCCACAGCATGACACAGAGGTGTGATGACGTAACCAACTAACACTCGATTATTAAATTCATTAGCATCCAATTATGTCATTGATTTTTGTCATTGACTTGTTGCAGCCCTACTTATATGTATAATTCAGTTGCTGAAATGAACATTTCCAGACTGTTCTGGGTAGAATTACTTACCCTGCCTTTAACTGAATCCCTGTTTTTATTTGAGTAAATATGGGATGATGTGTGTTCTGTTTAGCTATGAGGTAAATTCTGTTTGTTAGGATGAGAATATGCTGGGGACACTAAGAGACACAAACTCTTAAAATTAAGTGACCTTTTTCATAACAAGGCTAAAAGGATTGTTCTGTTTGTGTAATATTGTTTTCCATGTGTTTATTACACATTGGATTATATGCATGTGAAAAAAGTTCTTCATTTTGCATGCTGCTTGTTTTTCAGCTTATTAGGTGGCATCTTTAGTGGGGGTGTTTGTCTGCATCCTAATATTGCAGTGTGATAGTCCCTCAGTCTTTTTTTTTTTTTAAATTATCTGTTTTTTGTCTCTTTCAGAGATGCTTGTCTACAGCCGTTTCCCAGCTTTGGAGGATTTTTATCTCGTTGTCTGCCATGTCTGCAGTAAGGTGGTCACTCCTCAGGGTATCCTCACACACTATGGTAAGTGACACTCACACAGACTTTTCAAGGCAAAGTGGCATGCAAAACACTGCCGGCCATAATCACATGCTTCATTAAGATGTGCATGCACACACAGACAGCTGGGGGTGTCTCTGGTGTTGACACAGAGCTCGCATATGCACAAACAGATCAGGTCAATACAATAACTAATATTTATCACTGCAGTGCACTTGAAAACATTGCCTCCCCGCATCTTAGCTTTCACACAAACGCCACACGTTTATGCCCTCTGAAACTCAGCAGGCTGATGAAAGCTGATAAACACTAAATAATTTACAGATGTAGCCTTGTACACAAGCATTTTTATCTAACAAATAGATACATGAGTCAGTTGTTTTGATGAGCATTTCTTCTTTAAAACATGCTCAGAAAAAAGGCCTGCGTGGTGAGTTTTAAATGGTGTATCCAGTAAAGCAGAAATAAGCATTTGAATTTGCTGAGGGCAGCTGCAAAAAAAGTCTCAGGAAGTGCTTTAACTGTGCACATGAGCTACATGTTGCAAACCATAAGTTGAGTAAAAGTAAGCAGTTGTTTACTTGCCACTGAAATTGCATCAGCGGTTATGCCTGCTCTCATTGGTTCCCCACCCTGTCCATCTAACTCGTTTGTTTTTGACCGCAACTTCACTGAGCGTGCTCCCATGTGTCCATGAGCTGCTGCTTATTTCGCTCGTGCACCAGCCTGCGTCGTCTGTTTTCAGCAGGGTGTCAATGCTTGGTCACACTTAATGAACACAAACACACACACACACACACTCTTCCCTGTGTGGAGAGAAGCCAGCCGAGACTCGCACACATACTCACTTTCTGTTTCTCAGCAGAAGGAGGTCAGTGGTATTGTGAGACAGAGACACACACACACACACACACACACACGCTCTCAAACTCCTGGCAGCCGCTCTTGTTTTGTCCCCACTCCTGCCCCCTGCAGGCCCTTTCCCTACTTCTGTTGGCTGGGCTTCTACTTGCTCCGGTGACAACAGGTGCACATTCGCACACACACACATATACACACACAATCTCCCAAGAGCTTCCTCTGAGACGAAGCGATCATCACGCTATAATACGATAACAATCAGACACTGTAGTTTTACAGCTAGGCAGACTTCATCACACATTTTCAAGTTTATAATCATTTTAAGTTCATGTGTAACTGAAACAAATGTGGATTCTAAACCTGTCACATTCAAACACAAAAAAAATGTGCTCTTAACTATTCAGTCAAATAATTAATTAATCTCCATTCAGGTTAATTCACCAGTTCACAAAATGGTCATTAAAGCTGTCCCTCTGAAGATTTAGCATGACAATTAACTGAATCAAATCACAAATGGCAGTGCAGATATGAAATATTTTAGTCACCTTCCAGCTGGTCTATTTAGTTTTACCACTTGAACTTTTATGGTTGATTTTAGGTTTCTTGAGTGAAAATTTGTGAAATTTCCAGGGTGAAAAATGAGACAACTTTTGTTAGAAATTGTCTCATCTTTGTCATTGTGGATCTAAACAAAATCAGCTCATCATATCACCAGCTGTTTACACTATGATTTCAGTGGGACAAATGCAATATCATTTTTCTTTTTTCTTTTTTCTTTTTTTTTTTTTTAAACTATTGTACAATTACTTAGAGTGTCAGGAGTCATCTTTTGTTTGATTGAAATGCCTCCTTCACCTCATCATGGAGCACTACTTTTATACCAGCACACACACAAAAAAAGAAAGAAAAGTTCCAACTTCATGACTCTTGAAGATGTTTTAAGAAACTTTTTGTACAATACACGTAACATTGTTATTTAAATATATCAATAACTTGCTTCACTGTTAGTCATACTTGTGTCTTGGTCATCCAGTTACTTTAAATAACTGTTCTTTAATTTGAAGCATTATATGCTCCACTGCTCAGTGTCATGGCATGAAAAAAGCTCGCCTTGCAGGAGCTCCCCCTGTCAATCCGATTTTATAATGTTTATTCATTTCCTGCTATTGTTGTACATTTCCATCATGCTACAGTAGCATCCTCACAAGCACAGTACCGATGTTTCCTTCTGGGAATTCTACTTTTAAATGTTGTGACCTTGAGTAGCATTTTGATTCAGTGCTGCAGCCTTGTGTTTGTTTTTGAGTGTACACAGCAAGGGATTAGCTTTCATGCTTGGCCTGTACATCGGTTCAACTCTGAGGCTTTACATGTACAGAAATGCATACAGGAGAGAGGGGGTCGGCTGCCTTGAGGGTCAGTGGCTCCTAGTTATGCACGCCCAGTTTGTTGCTCATTTTTACTGCGTTTAAAGAAGGGAGGGATCATATCTAAAACATAAATGTTGCATATTATGGTCTCAGGTTAAGATGTACTGTACTTTTATTCATCACAGACCTTCTCCTTTTAGTTGATTTTATTTAAATCTCCTTGCAATAAGGGCAGCATGTATATTCTTGGTAATAAACAACCCAGTAAGATATAAAGTAAATCCCTCATGGTTTCTCAAGTGGGCTTTCCAAGAACGGGCCCAATCAAGATGTCAAACCCATGTTTTCACTGTCACAAACTCTGAACTCTACCAAGTGTATGTTAATCATAAACATTTGAGGGTATGTCTGGTTAACATAATGTATTTCAAACAGCATTTATTGTGCATGTTCGGGCCTTGAACAGCACCAGAACTGGAGAATAAGAGTCACAGCGGATCTATGCTTTTGAAGCACTGTGTTTGAATAAATCGGGTCTCATTGGTATCTTCAGATAGCTCGGCGTATTCCTTCCAGTCCTCATCTACTACGGTTTCCACTCTTGTTCATCTTCCTCTGCTAATCAGCTCCTCCTGCTTGTGGCCTGCTGTGTGTGAGAGGAGGTCGAGTGCATGATGAAAGAGTCATGTTGTAGCCGTTGGTAGAAGCGTCTGTCTCATGTTGCTCGCCTGGCAACTTCTTTTCTGTAGTTGTGGATTAATACAGCTCCATTGCAAATCAAAACCATTCTGGATTTCCTTTTTGGTTTCATTTCACTTCAGACTTTACAAATGCTTGGGCCACTCGTAATGATGTATTTGAGGTGGTTGTTCAAGTGTGTGTGTGTGTGTGTGTGTGTGTGTATGTGTGTGTTTGTGCATGTTGTTTGTCTTCTCTTAGAGATGCCCCAAACCACAGAAGTTCTCTTGAGTTTCATTTATTGGTGGTTTTCACTCAACTCTTATTGTTATCAAACACTCACTGTTGCTATGGCTTTGTAGCATGCCATTAGCCTTTGTTGCAGACTATTAGCAGCAGCTTGGGCTAGTTCAAATGGCAGCTGGTTCTCTGAATAATAGGTGCTTTCTTTACTTTTTTTTTAATTTTTTTTTTATTGTATTCATGCACAATAGCGGTCTTTTGAAAAAGCAAATTGCAGTAGGGTTGTTTTTAGTCTAGCCCAGGAAGATTTGAAGCAATTATAAGTTTTTATATTCATCAATAGAAGAAGTTATATGTAGTTAGTTATAGTTGAAGGCTGCTGTTAATGCATCGTTGTAACTCTGCTGCAGGGTAATGTGTCCGACATTGGTTCTTTCTTTCTTTTTTTTTTTTTTTAACATTTGCAGCGTACCATTGTGACTTTTTTTCATACTACCCATGCATGATGGAAATTTTAATTTTAGGTCGGACGAGTTATCTTCAGTTATCGCTGTCTGGTTTGTGGGCTAACTTTTTTTTTTTTTTTTTAATTTTAAATTGTCTGTTCAGTTACAAACGTTTCTATTACTTGCTCTAACAGTAATTGTGTCCTTCCTGCGTTGCAGTGGAAACCCGCAGCGTTGAGATGTTGTAGATATCTTAGAGGCAAAAATCATACTTTTTTTTTTTTCATTATGCAATTCTTTTTTCCTTTTATATATTTCTTGTTTATCAACAAACACTTTATCATGTGTTTGCAACTTTAATAGATATTTATACTTTGGAGGATGTAGTTTAATTTTTTTTTCTTTCAATTTTAAGATTTTGGCTTTTTCTTGCTTTCACAACATGTTAATTCAGAGAAAACATGTATAAGACACATTTAAGTATTTATTTCATTATACTCATGTTTTACATGAAGGCAAATTAGTATTTATATGAAAACTCTAAACCTGAAATTCCTGCAAATTAAAAATTTTATATGAAAGGGATTTCTCAAGGTAAACTAATTTGTTGGGTATGTTATCATTTTTCTATGGTTGTTTTTTTTTTTTTTTTTTTTTAAATTATGGGTATAATTCCTATCAAAAGTATGTAGAATTTCAGAGTCAAAGTGGGTAAAGGATTTCTGATATCATGTCTATTGATATTTCATCATCAGCAAAACACAGAGAGCTGGCTCCTCCCACCACTGCTCCCTGACAAAACACGCCCCATCTTGAAATCTCTGGAGCTCTTCCTCTTGATGTGCAGGAGCACAAACCCTCCCCCTGACTGTGATTGGCTGGAGCAGTGTTTGTTATGGTTTGGGGAGGCAGGTTGTCTCTAGTCTTTCATTTATGAGCCAGAGCTGTATGTGAAGTACAGTTTGTTTGTTTGTTTATTTATTCAACAGTGAACTGTAGATGGGTAGAGGAGATGGTCACTGAAGGTGACCAAAAAAAAAAAAAAAAAAAGTGTCAGAAATGCTTACCCTACTTTTAACTTTTTGGGGATTTTCTCCTTGTTTGTAGATTGAGGAGGTTTTCAGAATAGAGCAGGTTGTTTATTAATCAGATGTTATATTTCTTATAGCCTCATCACAGCTACTTCTTTCAGTTTAAACCTTAAATCCTATATTCTTGTAGTGACTGATCTTTCTGTAAATGTGACATGGACTTTAAACATGATCCAAATCATGTGACTAAGATGTTCTAGGGAGTCACTTCAGTAGAGTTTTTGTGGGAAATGCAACATCTTTATAGACAGTAATCAATATTCTGAAGTGGATCAAAACATTTCATCAAAGTTGTCCGAAGATGAGACCGGATATTGTTAAAATTGTTAAAATTCTTCCATAACGTGTGTTCTTTATCAACTTCAGGTGTTCACTACTGTAGATTCTTGTCATGTATGTCACCATAAAATCGGGTTACTATTTACTCTACACTTTATCTAATATAAGCTTGTTGTTTTTAAGACGGCAAATATAATTGAATCAACTCTGAAAGACCTAAAAGTCCTCCCAGATGTTTTTTACTTACTTTCACATGTCAGTTTCTCTCTCTTTCTCCCTCTCTTGGTGTCTTGTCTCAATGTAAACAAACTCAGCTGAGCTGTGGGAGCCTCTGCTTCCTTATCATCTCTGGCTCCGCCCACAGGATGAGTCAGAGGCCTATCAGCAGCCAGCTGGGCTCTCAGCATTGCCATAACAACGGGCAGGCAGGAGAGCGTAGTAGGGAGGGTGCCCTTGCGGTCGAGTGGTTTAGTGACCTTGTCTGGGCTTTTGTCCATGTATTGTAAATCAGTATCGTTGGGTTCCAACTGGCTGTTCATTCCCTCTTTTAGTTCTGTTACAAAATGTAATAAATCTGAGGCTGTTGGAGTAGAAAAATAAGTTGTTCTCTCATTATGTGCTACTTTATGTACAGATTTACAAGCTGCTTGACAGTTTGTTCATTTTTGTTCCCAAGGATGATTCTTCTTTCCTGGAGTAAATGACTTTGTTGCACTCTTCTTAAACTTATATTAGCTAGAGCTTAGAATAACTTTATTCAGCTCATTTTGCAGAACAACACTTTCCAACTTCATTTGAGTTACTTTTGATTACTTTACATCCCAGAATATGGAAACTACTTCCAAAATTAAGGTAGGTTCATCAAATAAGTGAATATTAAAAGTATGTCATTGATTTCACTAGTAAGTAGAGGTGGACTACAAATTACAGTTTGGGTATGTGGTGCAACTAAATAACCAAACACACCTGACATTGTATTTCTTCAGATTTAGTGTTACCTTATATTTAGCTGGGTTTTAAAATACATATATACGATGAAAGCAGACATTAAGCCCAGAAATGTGAACTTCCGTCACCACACTTCACACTGAACACACTTGAGTTGACTGACTTGGCACTTCTGCAGTGTGTGAAGCTGTGTGGAAGAACATGTGATTAAATGTGTGAAATTTGTTGTGCATACCTGCGAATTTGACTCTGGACTTTGACCTGCTATTCTGAATACAGCTGTCTGGTTTTCTGCTTCCACTGGCTTATTTACACACCTGCTACACACAATCACATACGCACACAAAGTCACACATGTAAAATACTCTCTCAGAAAGTAGTTAAGGCCTAATGCACACAGGATTATACATTTATATTTTATTTCACTGTACTCATAGCTTATATTTTAAGCCTGCATAAACTTGGATACTCGAACAATATAATAATTAGCATATTAACCCATCCAATCTGAGCAAACACACTTGTAGATTAGACTGCTGTAGTACCATCCTCCTGTTAGGAACCTCATACTATAGTCATTCAACATTTGTTCAGCCTTGTGACACACAATCACACTTTACACACACATACAAAGCCACATGCTGCTTGTTGGGTAAACAATGACATCATTTCTGCAAATGAAATCTGAATCTCCAGCAACAGTTAAAGATGCTTAGCTTATCATTAGGGCAGACATTAAGGAGAACCTGCTTACCTGGCCCGGCCTGAAGGCAATAGCAACCACTGACAAGCACTTGTGAAACATGCATGCAAAGGGATATGCGCATCAGCATTTTTAGTGTGAGATTATCAACCTCTGTCGTTATATACAATGTTCTCATCATTTTTGGGGGGTGGGGGGTGGGGGGTTGGTTTAGCTTGGGTTCAAAATTTCATGCTGCTCTCAGCCAAATGGACAGGGTTTAAAGGTAGGGTATGTGATTTATTTATTTATGCATAACTTCACATCTCTTAATCTTTGAATGTCAGGGACCTCGTCATTTCATCCCCTGCCCGCTAGTGCTCCCAGAAAAAATATAACTAAACATGAACACAAACCCTAACTCTGTTGGTTGTTGGCTGGAGCAATGTTTATGTTTTGGAGACTCAGGCTGCTACTGCTTTATTTCCAATTTTAAGAGCCGAGGTAGTGAATGAAGAGATTTTATTTTATCATAAATGCAGAAATCAAGATCAGAATACTTTTATTATCCCGAAGGAAATTGTTTTGTTACAGTTGCTCCATATCAGACACAGTAAGTACTAGAAGAAAAAGAAAAAGCACACAAGTTAAAATAAAATAATTTAAATAAAATAAAATAGCATAAAAAAAAGCACAACGCCATTATTTACACGAGAACAACAATGAATAAATGTATAAGCGTACAGATTAAATGGAGATATTCACTGAATATAACAAAGTATTCAGGGTGAGAAATCATGTAGACTCACTTACCCTTCTTTTAAGAAATTCTCTTTGCAAGGAGTATATTTATATTTGATTTGTATTATTGTGGTTGTATGCAGGTGTGGACTTGCATGAATGTGCATATGTCTAAACTACAAGCACAGCTATTAATAATTTTCATGAGCAGTTCCAGTTTTCAAATTCTTTCAAAGGTCTGACCTTCCATTTTAAATTTTTACCAATATCTGTATCCCTTTTGTATTTATTTTTAGTCCTGTAGCCTTTGTTGGATTGATAACATTAGGTATGTTCTGCAGAGGCATACTCTTAAATTGGCATAAAGTTAGTCTTTTTTTGGAATAACAAATGGTGAAAAGTGTCCACAACTCATGCTAACCAGTGTCTGCATGATCACGAAGCACTTACTAACCAGGAGAAAAAAAATGATTTTTTAAAATTTATTTTAGTGCCTCATGCTGCTGCATTTACACACATAAAAAAACTGATTACATACTGTGTATCTTCAGTTTAGATGTTTAGTTTTGAATTTTGATGGATGTGCATGTATTCTATGCACGATAGCTGCAGCGTAGAAACAATAGCTCAAGTCAAATTGCAGCCTTTTCAAACAGATATGAAAAAATGCAATCAAGAACAATATTAATAGCTTTTGCTTTTTCCAATGTTCAATGCTTATAATTGGAAAATTTAAAATCAAGAACTTGTATCTTCTAAAAATTAGCAGCTTTTTCCGCTACCTTGTCTTACCAATATTAGCTATTCACCCCCTGAAGCACCTTAAGGAAGGGATTAGCTCGATGCACATCCTTACGTATTCACTATAACTTATTTGTATATTTTCTTGACAACCTAAAGACAGTTTTGTGTGTTCAGTGTGTTTTCCCGACCTCATTTCTGAGCGTTTACGACGTGTTCACCCCTCTGTTTTCATTCAGGTAGCTGGGATATAGTTTCCCTGTGAGACAGACACAGAGAGAGACAGGCCTGGACCACACCCCCCTACCCCCTACCCACCCTTCTCCCACAAAGACATGCATAGCAAAAACCGTAAGTGTAAGCTCCTCTCCTTTGCACTCCTTTGTTTTGTGCCCCGACAGCCTTGTGATTTACTCCCCTTTGCATTTCCTGCTGTGTTTCAGCAGTTTTCACTCATGTATTGTAGTCAGGGTCTGGTCTGGGTCAGAAGGCACGCATAACTCTTGACTTGAACTTCACATAACAGTATGCTGGAGTTCATCACACAAGGACCAAGGACTTACCAATTAGCGAAAAGTACATGAAATCGATTTGGGAAGTTTCTTTTTCTAGGAAAAGTTGTGGCACAGATTTGCTGTCTCTTGTGTCACAGCACAACCATCTGGTATGAAAGAAGCTTTCAAAAAAGAAAAAAATGGCACAATACACTCGATTCATTGCAACACTCAAGAAATGACTGTCTGCAAATCAGAGAAAAAAAAGTACCCAGAACCAAAAAATTCCCACTGTTATGGTCTTTGAGTGTTCCGTCTTCTTGAACCTCACCAGCCTCTGCATTTTTTTGTCTTGATCTGTTTTTAGAGAAGCGACACAGCTCCCCGGTCCCCTCCAGGAGCTCCTTGGTTCCCATGAAGCCTAAAGCACCTGCTGTGGCTCCAAGCTCTGGGGACACGCTGGCATTCAGAGTCCCCAAAGACTACCCTCACTCCCGCTTCAGCAAGGCACCACTTGCTGTTTACCCACCAAAGGGGGCTCGGAACAAGACATGGTGTGTGCGCACTTTTCTTTTTAATATGATTACATTGTTACTCGCATCCCCAGAGGCTTTTAAAAGCTGTCAGAGTCTGATTAAATGCGACATCCCCTCTTTGCTGTCTCCAAATCACTTACATGCACTTATTTTATGTTTTATCCTGCTTTTCTGCAGCGTATCACTGCCAGTCGTCAGCCTGGAGAAAATGCCCTGCCTCAGCCGCACGGACCCGGCGTCGCAGTTGCGCCTCACCTCCTCCTCCTCCTCCTCCTCCCCGTCTCCACTCAAACCTTCCTCCCTCACTCCCCCGACCTCCCAGCGCTCCAACGAAAAGCTCACCAACGGTCGCGGCAGCAGCGGGCCGTCCACGCCGCGCTCCATCACGCCTCCATCCTCCCTGGACAGGCGGCCCAGTCCGGCGCGCTCCCCACTGGACAGGCGGGCGTCATCGACTCCGTCTCCCTCGCCGCTGGATCGGAAGTCCTCCCTGTCCCCTTCGCCCTCTCACAGATCTGTTGCTCTGCCAGCATTGCCATCGCTTTCACCGATGGAGAAGAAGCAACAGAACGGGACTAAGACAACCTCCAGGTCGCACAAAAGACTCTCAGGTCAGCGACTGAATCCATTGTTTACTGAACTAGAGATGCATGCACGCTTCACTGCACCACTGCAGATGCTGTCATCTTCCTACCTGCATTTAAAATCTAAATCTATCAACCCACAAATTAAAAAAGCGAATCCCTTCAGGGAACGGTGGAGGAGTTGGGTATTCTTTTTGTTAAATATTCTTCTCAGATACTGGGTATACTAGTTGATGATATTTCTAAGTAAAGGAGGTGAAAATATCACTGCAAGGAAGTTAAAAAGCTTCAACATGAATACTTGAGGGTGTTGTCTTTTCTTCCATGTGTCTTATTTAACTCACAAACTTGCATTCTTAAAGAAACTTCTTGTTGAGTGTTTTTACCTCACTTCCTGGGTTTTTTTAAATCCTCTCATTTTCCACCTCCCCCTTTCTATTCAGCTTTTTTCTCTCTGCTCTAGATTCTCTCATTTTTCGCTCGCGTTGAGCTTCTGCTTTTCGTAGCGGTGTTTCCATTTCTCGTCAGTGTCTCTCGCTCTGTGCTCATCTCACACTTCTTATCTTCCTCGTTTTTCAATTTGAACTGCGTGAGTGAAAATGAGAGTTTGTTTATACCTCGCTTTGTGTTTGTTGGTCCTTTTCCATAAATTTGACCTGCAGTGTGAAACGGCAAGAAAAAAGGAAGGTCTTGTGTTTTTTGTGGGAGAATAAAATGTTTGTCTTGAATTTGTGGGCAGTACGTTTTCCAGAGTTCAGTATTGAAAACCTTTATGACTCCAGTACACTTTAACATTTACATGTTGGCCTTGAATATAAAATTAACTCCTGGTATGACTTGATAATAAAATAAAAATAATTATCTTTACGGCAAAGTTATAGGATTAGATCTGCTGTAAAGATAGTAGGCTTATTCATCAGTTTTAATGCTAATAAAGTTTAGTTAAAAGTTAAAGTCAATGAATGGTTAAAAAGTTATTTCACCAGTTGAGCTGACAAAGTCGGTGTTGGGGTAATCCATAAATATCCATAATTTATTATTTTCAAAACTTTAGTTGGCCCTTCACAAATAAGGATTTTACAAACAAGCTCTCAGCTAATGAAACTAAGACTTAACTAATAAAAAGTACAAACTTTGCAAAAAGTTATTTACATTGACCTGAAGGGTTTTTTTTTAAATTTTTTAATTTTTTGGCCTATTGGAGAAAAAAATGAAGCGGTTAAGGACAGATGGAAATCTCTGCTACGAATTGAATCTGACATGAAGAAAAATAGCACATGACTGATCACATCAACGATCAGTTGATTCCACGCCCAGAAAGTATCTCATTGCAGTTTGCAATGGCGTTTAGCATAATCACATGGAATTAAACAGAAAATAAAAATGCCTCAATGGCTACAGAAAAAGTTTTGGTTTTTTTTTCTCAGTGGTTTGCTTCCTGTTAGCACATTTATTTCAGCCATTCATGACATAACTCATACTTCCACTGTCTGATGAGCCAACAGCTGAGTTGAATACTGTTGAATACTGTTTTTGACCACATGGGGGGATATAGATCTGCAATTTTCACAAAAGAGCTAGAGACAGCACTGTGCTAATGAGTGGGGACAGTCTGGCGCATCTTGTAATACCACTTTGGCTCATCAGAGGTGTTTTGTTGATTCTGACGCCAGAGGATGAGAGATAAACTTTCTTATGATATGGTGCCCCCATGTGGTCAGAAGTGGTTTTTCTACATATAGTGGCTTTAAGCAACATGTCAAAAGGTTGTTTCTAATTCAAGAGGCAATTTTATGGTAAAGCAACTAGTGATTATTTCCTTTGAAGTTGTCAAATTATTCAACACTTAATTTTCAATCATTTAAAAACACATGATATTTTTTTCCTTTTTCTGAAGAGGAACAGCTTTCTGCCTGTTGAGTTTTGACAGAGCTACCCACTGGATTAACTTTTGCCTTTGCTGACTGCCACGGTGCACACAGGTTAAATCCAGTATTGACTTTATAATCTGCTCTTTTCTATCTGACCTCCTTAAGTCCAGCATCCCCTGGCCTTTTTGTTCTGCTTTGGTCTCCGCTGACTTCTGGCCGGCTCATGTAGCGTTTTAGCTGCTAAATGCCTTACCAGCATTAGCTCGACTCTAAATCTGTCTCCTGAGGACCAGATAAACACTACAGTTGTTGGATGATGCTAATAATCAGTCAAAATACTGATTTTATATCTGTTGCCTTTTAAGATCTGGATGTTTCCCCATTGCTACATCATATACAGGTGCTGTTTGATTTATATATAAAGAACAAAGAGATCTTTTTACAGTTCATCTAATACACTGCCTTCAGACTGATGCTACCTTTTTAAAGGTCAAGTTACATTTCCTCATTAAGTGAAGATTTCCTCCAGATTCCTTTCATTAAGGCTGCAAAGGGTTTTTCTGGACTATCAGTCACTGCTGACTCTTGTCTGTGCCTGTACATCCTGTCAAGAGCCAGATCATTTGATTCTGGAAACACTGATGATAAGCTCACACAGAGTAGTATTATTTTAGTGGACTAATACCAGAACTGAATAATGACAGAATAAATGTGAGACAGCACAAGTCTGTATGAGTGAGAATGACTTCACCTCTGTCTCACGAGGTGATAGCTACTCATAGTATCACAGCACTTCCATTACCGTCAAATAATATTTGAGGCAAGCAAGAAAGGAAGAAATGACCAAATAATGGTCCTTTTTTTTTTTAAGTCTAATGTGCTTTTGTGTGTTTTTGCAGGGAGAGTGTTTGATCCGAACAAGCACTGTGGAGTGCAGGACCCCGAGACTAAACGACCGTGTACGCGGTCTCTCACCTGCAAGGTAACACACATACACACACTCCTGTATAATTTCTGTGGACACAGTAATAGTCTGTTATCCTTGCTGATACATCCCCATCGTCAACCGCCTGACCAGGAAAGCAGCTTTGTTTGTGTATGAAATAATGCCGTGACTACCGAGACTCCAGCATCAGCTGTGATTCTATTTGTGCTTACGATTTGTCAGTGTAGCAGCACCAAAGCTTTGTAGGGCCCACACTTCACTTGATGAGGTAATTATAGATGTTGAATAAGGCTACAGTGTCTTTTAGCTGTAATACTCTATTACTGCCCCTTAATTACTTCTGCTAAGCTTTACTGAGCTTTTATAACAGACCGGTTATTAAGTAATTCAAGATCCATCAAGATGGTGTGTTGATATAATTTTTAGGGGTTGAGACAAGCAGAGGGTTGGATTGGCTTGTGCAAATGATCATATCCTCAGCAATTCTACCTTTTTTTTTTTTCTTTTTTTTTTAAATGTAGTGTAATATTTTGATAAATTAGAGGCTGAATTGCATCTAAAATAATTTCAAGTAAAATCAAATATTTGGAGATGGAGGTGGGTATTTATTTTATGGTGAACTGTGGATATGTACCATAGTGTCTGCATTTCTTAGTTGCCTCTTCATTGAAAAGATACATTTTGTCCTAAACATTTGTCTTTATAGGGACACAATGTTATTTTTGCATTAACTAGTGTTATGACTTTAGTGTAACTATTAGCAAGCATTACCAAAAAATAACTTACCCTACTTCTGATCTAGACTAGGTTACGAGGTCTGCTTCATATTTAATGTCTTTATTTGTTAAAAGTCATCTCTATGTGGGAGAATCCACACCAGTGTTGAATTTTGTTTTGTCTTTTTGGTGGTGATGATGCGACTTGGTCCCCCGATGGGTCTCCACACCATGTTTTAGTAACAAAACACGTGGTAAATGAGGTGTAACCTCGCTCAAACCGTCTTCTGTAGTTCACAGTGGACAAAGAGAAGAAACAACGGTGCGAGCCGTTTATGTTGTGGCTTCTTCATGAACATGAACAAAAGGAAGGCAAATTGTCTGTGCTACGGAGAGTAAGAGGAAAGTTAAAAATCACTGGTTATTAAAAAGAAGCTACTTACCTGAATTGTCGTGTTTTATCCTGTTTCCATGGAAGTTTACAGCATTTTCCACTTGTTTAAAGGGATTCCCCTTTCACACGATGTCAAACCATTCCTTGTTCTCTCATTCACTCTTTCAAATGGGTTTTCCCTGATTTACCCATATGTACTTGCTCCTGATATCATTCTAAGATTCATGACAGCAGTCAGAGATGGCTTGGTGGTGCGTCAGCGAGCGTCTTTGACTGTCTGATTTGTTTAGACGGAGTTGTCGGGATTGACATATGAATACGCCTTCCACCCCTGCAGCTTCCTCGTCCTCACTTGAATATCTGAAGGTGGAGGGAGTGCTACAATATCACTTCTAGTGGAACTAAGTAGAATTGCAATGCATGCTGGGTTGTCCCCACTCATCAGTTTTCAGTGGCTCTCTGCGCGATTGATGTATGCATTTAACATGGTGTCCAAATCTTTTGCTTTTTTTTTTTATTATCATTATCATTGTTGTAAACTTAGTTATTTTTCTATTCATTTGTTTTAATTTATATTTGAATATCACATTCAAATATAAATTAAAACATTTAAATATAAATTCAGTATTCAGATGTACATGTAATTCTTAGATATAGAAACTATACCAGAATTGATTCAAGTGAAAGAAATCTATATGTTGTGGGTTTTTTAAAAAAAATGTATATCAGGAAATAAAAAGCTCTGCAGCAGTGATGAATTTCAACAAAGATGAATCATTTTGGGATTGTTCCGAGGGGTTTCAAGTTGACTTTGTGCACAACCCATTGCTTCTTAGTGAGAATGGACTAAAATCTTTACCGCTGTTGTGTTGCTGTGCTGTAGCAGTGTCTCACTCATCTAAATGGCTCTTACAGTTCTCATTTGCAAGTTCATAATTTAACTTTGGAAGACCACTGGCATGGCTTTAAATTTTTAATGACCACATTGATTTTCATAAGGTAATGGAGTGCAAGGAATGAATTCTTTTTCAGTTTGAAGTTTACCAAATGGACCGTTAGTCGAGAGTTATGCAAATCTGTTTCATGGTGACATCATTAAGTTGAGGAAGAAAGTCTGGACTGCAAAAGGACCGTTTAACTAACAGTGTGTAGTGTATGAGATAATAAGGGCTATTTGCGTGGACTTTGAGTTGAGGCAATCTGAGTTGAAGTGGTGACCCTCTGCCCATGTCATCCGTAGTAAAAATGAGCATTTTACTGCATGAATCTGTGAGTAGAGTTAAACCTGCTGTAGTCCTAGCTCAAGATATTCAATGAAACCTGAGCACAGGTCCGACACGGACTACGTTAGTCTTGGTTAATCTGTGGTAGACTATGGTGAAAAGCGGTTACATCAGTCTCCAGATAATCAGCAGTTGTTTCAGTTACACAAGCACTGTAATCTCTCCTGAACATGTGTCACCCAACCGTGTTTGCTGTAGCCCACTTGTTGTTGGTTGTTTGCATTTATTCAAGCTTGGATCAGGTTTTCCTGTGAAGAGGAAGAACAGAGACTCAACATTGAAACGTTGCATCAACGAGATCTTAATTTTCACTGGTGAGATTCTGAACAGGGTGGACAAGTTTTATCTAGAAAATATGCTGGAACAAGGTACCTTTTAGATGCTCAGTGGTGGAGTATGTATAATTTCATCAACCCTGCATGCATTTCTCAGCTGCAGCCACGTTGTGCTCTTCTGCATCTCCCACAACAACTACCTGATTAATCTACACAGATTCATGCAATTAAGCATGATTAAAAATTTTAATCCCTTGACATCCGTTTTATCATCATCACTGAGTACATGCAGGTGCAGCCCTCCTGTAGGTCTGTAAAGTCACCTGGTTGGATGGAGCATTCAGGAGAAAAGTTACTAAGATGCACATTTTACACGAGTGATTCAGCATGTTGTAAATAACTGTTGGTAAACCAAATCTTTGATGGGTGGTTACTCTCCTGGAAGGGTTTACAAACTCACCAGGAGCAGGTAATATTTATCCATGCAGCAGGTTTGTGCAGTGATGATGGGAAGCATTATGGAGCCAGAGAACCTCCTCTCAACCAGCTGATGAAGAACGTTTAGGTCATCCCAAACACATCCTGTGTCGAAATGTTTAGTGACTGATTGATTTTATTTCATTTTTTTTTTTTTTTTCTGGTCCAGACTCACTCTTTAACCCAGCGGCGAGCCGTCCCTGGACGAAAGAAACATTTTGACATCCTCCTGGCTGAACACAAGGGGCAGGCAAAGGAGAGGGAAGCTCTGAAAGCGAAGGAGAAGGAGAAGGATGGAGCGCAGGGGGGGAAGGAAGCCGGCAGCCAGAGTATCACTTCTCAAGAGACCACAAGTCCCAGCAAGTCTCACTGCCCCAACGGACGACCCCTATCCACGCTGAAGCTACGGCTGGCAAATGCACACATACCAAGGTGAGACAGAATTCCAGACGTGTGGAAAGTGTGAATCCACTGCAAAAAATGCCAAAAATTTTGAGGAGAGTCATCAAATTTTATGATATTGGCTCATTCAACCTCCATAATCAACAGGACATTTTTAATTTTAGCACTTTGGCGATGAATCATGTGTTCCCTGAAGTTCATCTTTACTTCGGTCACCTTGCTGCTCCATAATTTTCCACCAGGGGATGCTGTAAATGCAGACTCCTGAAACCGAGGCAGACAGTAACATAAGTCTGCCCTTGTGAGAGATTTTCAGAAATTAATTTGCTATTTCTTTTTGAAAGATGATCCAATGTCTGGAAAAAGGAGATTATTTAAAGCTTAATCTCTTTTTTTTTTTTTTTTTTTAAAGAACATTTAGAATGATAGTGAGTCCACATGAAGGCAGATATGATACAAGAAGTTGTATTTGTTGGGAGCTTTTATTATTATTATTATTATTTCTTTCATCTTCTGTTACTATTATTCTACAAGATTTGAGCTCATTAACCTTTGACCTCATTATTTTGTTCATGCTTTTGTCTTTCTCATGCATCCTCTCCAGGGTTCTAGGAAGCTCCTCCTCCACTTCCACTTCCAGTCCCCTGCTCCCAGCACCTCCTCCTGCTCTAGCCCCCAGCTCAGAGCCGTCTCCCCACAACTGGACAACAGCGGCGGGGGATGGCGGTCGACTTTCCAGTGATGAGGGAGACGCAGAGACTCCCGACGACACTGACAGACCTCCCTTGCACTACTCCAGTCACCACCCACAGCCATTAGGGGTAAATACAAGGACTTCCAACACTGCACTCGAATATATTTAAGAGCCCACAACTTTGGCCCATTCAGTACACATTTGCACAAAGTTTTGACGATATGTTTAACTTTTGTGGTTGTAGACATTTTACTTTTCCGTCTAAAGATGTTCTATGTTCACATTAATGTTATTAAGCTAGAGGATTGAGACACTTGGCTGGATATGACAGCTGAACATAATGACAAAACGATAAATAAAATGGAAATCCCTGAAATATTCCCATAAAAATTCCAAATATACAAAAAGGATGCCGTTTCCTTCACCTGTTTGCTCATGAATGTCCTCAGATCCAGGGCAGATGATTCAAAGATTTCTCAAGCCATGACACAATATACACACATGCACAACACAGTAAAGTAGCTGGAAAAACCTCAGCTAAGTGAGCAGCTAAGTGATCACATCATAAAAAGACGAGGATGCAGCGTGCCCCAGAAAACTGGAACAAGCGACCAGCTGTTGCATGCTGAAAACACTGACCTATTGGCTAAAACCCCACAGATTGCAATGGTGTTAGGATTACCACTCAATGACCGAAACTGTGTGATCCAACAACCAGAGAAGAGAGAGGGAGACAAAAAAAAAACACACAACTTCACTTTCTACAGTCCAACTCTCAGTTTGGCCTTACCTTTGGTGTTTCACAATTATAAATCATATTTCAGTACAAAACTTCGCTCTGTTCATGTAATTCAAAGTTTCAACTTTTGCTCTCTTGAGCCATTTCCTTTAACATGCTGAGCATCTCATACTAAGTATCTTGGAAATCTTTTTTTTGTTGTGATGTGGGTTTATGGACCACCCACCAACTCTGATAATTGTAAACAACCCATAAGGTGTCAGTCATAGGATTCATAAGATATTGCTTTGTGCAAGGACCTACAACTCAGCAACTGTTCCACAAAGCACACATACTGAAGAGAAGAGGTAACCTGATACTAGCAAACCTAAAATGAGTATAATTGAAAGTAATTTGTACATTTAGTGGCATTTATATCACTTAAGTATGCCTGAATGTGCCAAAATGGCCAGTTTGCAAAATAATCTTTCTTATAACCTTCTTGAAAATTTCTGTTTAGCAGTAGATGTAGTTCCTGGGAAATATTCATTTTAAAATAGGTTAAAATAGGTTATTTCATTAATCAAGCAGGAATCTTATATTAGCCTCATTAGGAAGGTGTTTATGATAAAGGAGTA
>JAOWBL010000016.1:4830049-4847711 GCA_028564865.1 Zenarchopterus dispar
AGCAATACATCTATTTATAATATGATTGACAGCTGGCTCAGCCAATGGCTAGCCAATATTGCTTCCTCATCCGTAATGGAACTGAAGCCATACGGTGGCCGTGTTCCTGTCAGCTTACCAAGCAACATGGCTGCACTCCATACAAAGAAAAATAGGATTTAAAACTGCTCTTCAGAAACCAATAAGTCACGTAACCTAATGCTTTGTCAATTATTTGCCAATCTAGCTTCATGTAGTTACTGGAAGTGGATGCCACACCTAGCCTAAGTGATGAAATACATTTTCAAATAAATTCAAAATGTTCTTATTTACATGTTGTGACCTGTGCATTTACCTTACATGGAAATAACAGTTTAAAATGAAACGAAGGAATCTTCTTATAAATGGATAACATTATATCCATATTTCGATTAAGTAACACTATCGAGGCAGTGTAATTGTAAGCAGTACCCCCCCCCAAACCCTGTTGTAATCTCCGTCAAAAGTGTGACAAGCCAGCATGATTTAGAACAACATCCAACACAGTGAGCACTACAGATAATAATTAGACTGTTGTCTTTTTGAGCCAAAGTCTCCATAGGAAGAACAACAGGCTTTGTTAGCTGATATGCTGGTTCGATGACAAACTTCACCAATGTCTAAAGTTCTCAGGTTACGGGTTACCTAGCAACCTTGATGCCATAGCAAATTGGAAATGAATGGGGAATACGCTAAACGGGAAAGACCTGTGGCTCTGTACATTTTATAAGTCCTGTATTCTTCAGTTTTTATTCTCTTCTGCTTTTATCTCTGGATTGGTTTCTTCCAGTACTGCCAGATCAAAGCCAACCGTACAACATGCGCAGAAAACATTGGTAGTTTTCAGTCTAGTTAAATGTTTACATTAAACCAGTTACCTGGGTGTGTTAGTCCACCAATAAGAAATTCAGTCGAATTCAGTTTCATTTGGAATAAGATGTTTACATGTATTTTATACCTACAATTTCAAACGAGCTAATGCAGTATTTTTTTTTCTATTATCATGTAGGTACTTGTATGTACCCATGTAGTAGTGCTTTACCAAAACACAGTTCCCGATACGTATCTTTTCGTAATGTGTTATTTCTAAACAACATAAATGTAAAAAACACAATTTGTAAGAATGATCATAATGAAGTTGTTTGGAATTTTATTTTGTCATTGAGGCTGTCGGTGTGGCAGTTGACTTCCAGCAGCTATGCTAAGCTAGTTTGGTGGGGGCGGGGGCTTTTTCAGGAGGAGTCATCGGATCCACAAAAAAGACTGTGGAGTACATACCCTCTCATCAAACTCTGGGCTTTATGGCAAATAAGTCGATTCCTAAAATGTTGGCGTATCAAAAGTCAAAAACCAATCATAAACGATGAACAGATACACTAGTGTAATTCCAGGCTAGTGTTTTGGACAAATGGTGCGCTGTCTTAATGTTTATGGTTGCAAATGTGTTAAGTTGCTGTTTGGTACAGCAAAAATTAAAACCAAGCTCAGTTCTGCTGTTAAATTTTGACACTTCCGCCTATAATTTTTTTTTATACACTTTGTAATTTTGCCCAGCTCTTTAATCAACATTTATTTATATGACTATTTGAGATACTAAAAGTTTCTATATTTGTGAAAGTGTTACTGGGAACTACAGTGAAAAATGAGTATATTCCTGGTCAGATGGCCCTTAAACCAGCACACTATCATCGTTATCCGATCCAAGCTGTGGTCAGTGTTGAATGTCTGGGGAAAATGGGGAAAAAAATATGTGGGATTTTGGCTTTTTTTTTTTTTTTGGTCTTTCTGCACTTGGATTAGGTTGAATAGATTTCTCATCAAAATAATGTAACAACTGTTTTAAAAAAAGAAACAAAAAAAAAAGGTTTTATATACAAGCTTTTATTAAAGGATTGAAAGTGGATCTGTGTTATTTGTAAATCAAAGATGCAGCTTTTGAATTGTGAGGAAAGTCCCCACTGCTGATGAATGTTTTATTTTGTATATTATACTTGCCAGTATTGCAAGTATCTGTTGAATGTTTTCTGTTGAAGCAGCTCATAATCATGGATGTCTGATGTGATATTTTTGTATCGCTGAAGAAAAGCAAGAGCCTTTTCTTTGGTTCTCAAGTGTCTCACAAGGAAGCTTCAATTATATATATTTTGTAAACTATAGACGTTATGCTTAAATTTGACAAAATGCATTTGTAAATGACCCTTTACAGTGAAAATATAAACTGAAATGAATCTCGACTGCTTGCAGAGGAATATCTGAGAATATGTTGCCTTTGTGTTAGTGATTATATTTCCCAGCAGCCTTCCTCCACTGAAGTTGCTCCACCTCGTCTGTCCGGGCTGAAATATCTCAACTGTTTGAAGAGCGTCTGTGGTGATTTCCTGTATTTCTCCTTATAGTACCACCAGTAGCTAGTAGTTTAATATCAGCCATAAAGTTTAGATACAGATGACCACAATCCTCTCTTTAAGGTTTCTTCTTGACAGTCATAGACCCTACAAGGTTGAGGTCCAGTTTTAGACTGATAATTCAAAAATACACACACACACACACATATATATATATATATAAAACACACACATACACACACATTTATATATGTATATATATATATATATATATAGTTGATGCAAATGTGCTGCATGGAAATTACCTGTAGAGGTAAGAAAATAAAACCAAAAGTAAGAATGAGAGTATAATTAGAGCTCCTGTTGTAAAATAATAATAATAAATAAAAAGGTAGTTTTATATTTTACCCATGCAATCACTGTCTTTGCAAAACTTGTAACATCTCCAATGGATAGCCTAACCTTCAGAAATAATTTCATATTTAAAAATGGCTTTTAAAAAGTCAGATTTTTATATCACTTTTCTGGTCTTTTCCAAGCAGGAATTGAATTTTTGTTTACTGAAAAGAAAGCTGGATACACCGCCTGAGAAAGGACAGCATAGATTGGGATCAGGCATTTAGCAGTAATTATTTTTGATTTAGAGAAAAAGATCAAGAAAGTATAAGGAAAAAAGTATTTAATAGTGGACAATTCAAAGTGTTTATGGTTTTAGCTGCATCTTTACAACCCAGCTTAAAAAAATTGTTTGGACACCTTATAGTGAGAATAAACTCAGAATGCAATGACTTGTAAACATTTCAGCCCTCAAATTAACTAAGAATAGTCCAAAGAGAAAATATAAAAAATTCAAACTTGAAACTTATGGCAGCAAAATTATGGAAGCCTTGTGCCTTGTTTCCACCTGACTCTGTACACAAGTGATGCCATTCCTTCATTCAGTCTGAAGTAATTCAGAAAGTCTGTCGTGCATTTTTCAGAGTGCAATTTGCCCGTGCTTTGAAAGATTTCAACTCCAGAACATAGACGCTAAGCTAGCATCTATGAATAACGATCAGGTTTTTGAAAAACAAACTTTTTTCAGTTGTTTGACAATTTAGTGAAATTTTATAGGTTCAAAATGAGTACTAGAAACGAGACAATAGTTTTATATTCTCTGGCACTATCTTGGCATTAGAAACATTAGCATTGGCACTAGTATTGGTCCAACTTGCTAACAAAAAAAAAAAAAAACCCAACGGTTTTCTTGCATTGAACATCATACAAAGTGACAGGGGGCAAGTGAAAATCAGTCTTTAGCATTAAAAGGTGAAATGCTTTCCCGTTCTTTACAGCTTATTATATTTTTATTGCAGATTTTGGACTTTTGTGACTTGTGTATTCTTTTGTCAAAATGATCCAAGTCCTTTGAATGGGTGACAGGTCTGGATTGCAGGTAGGCAAGTGTTGCACCCAGATTCTTTTAAATGAGATGCAGGCTGTTTTAATATGCAAGATGTTGTTTGGCAATGTATTGCTGAAAAAAGCAAGAGCTTCTATGAAAAGACCATTTTCTAGCATATGTTGCTGCAGAGCTTACATGTATTGTTCAGGATTAAGAAAGCCTTCACAGATGTGAACTTGTTCCAGGGGTGCAACATACTACCATGGACACTGGCTTTAAAATTGTGCACAATTAACAAGTCACATGTTTCTATTCTTCTTTATCCTTTAGGATGTGGCATTGAGGATTTAACAGGAGAATTTCACATTTGGGTTCACAAGACATTGCAACACTTCTTCATTCTGCCTCAGTCCATATTAAATTGATTTGAGCTCAGGGAAGGCTCGGGTAAATAACGGATCCACATTTCCACGGTAAAGTTTTAACTTGCATTTAGGGACATGATTATGAACTGAATTCACTAATGATGGTTGTAAGAAGTCATTTTGAGCTTTTGCAGGGATTTCTGTAACAGAGTAAAGCTTGGTTTAAATCCTCTGCTGTCTGAGGACCCCATAAAACAGCCATTCAGTATTTGTTTTCAGCTGTGTCCTTTGTATCCCTTAGTGGGTAAACTCCCCATATTCTTAGAAATTTTACTTCAAGGAATCTAATTCTTGAAGATAACTGAAATATTTGAACTTTCATCACATATTTCTTGAACCCCCTCCTGATTTTAAATCAAGGAATTAATCTGAAAGGGATGACCATTCCACCAAAAGTTGCCATTTAATCTAATTAATTGTTATTGTGATTTATTCTAAGATTTCTTTTATGTCATGTATTTCCAGCTCTAAATTCAAATTTACCAGATGTTAAAAGTTTTCTATTTCAAGCTTAATATGAGGCTTAAATTGTTTACAAATTATTGTATTCTGTTTGTAGTTATACTAAGTACACGGTCCAAATGTTTTTAAGAAGCTGGGATGTAAAAATACTAAAGGATATAACTAGTACATCTGAGAATTAAGGTACTCTTAACATTAAGGGTAAGATGCATGTTAGTTTTGTTTGTTTTTATGAAACCACTGAATTGGTAAAATGTCAGAATAATAACTTACAGTATATGCTAGAGATGAATCTTGCATAGTGAAGGTTTAAATGAACACAGTAGTAGTGCAAATATGGGCCGTAATGCTTTGTGTCCAGTTGTCCCTTCATGTCTCCAGCTGTCCAACTCTTTAGGCTTGACATTGTTGAATTTTAATAGCAAAAATCCTATATTGGAAACAAGTCTGGGACAATCCGGTAGATGTGTCTTATTCTTCCACAAGCATGCCCTTGTAATGTGATACCTTTGCTGAGACCACTGATACAACCCCCCATATCATCATGGACCTTGGATTTCCGACTTGTTGCTGATAACAGTCTGAATGGTACCTTTTTTTAATCTTTAGTGTGGAGCATACATCTCTTTCTTTAAAAAAAAAACAAAAAAAAAACTATAGTACTGACTCGTGTGAATACAATACACATTTCCACCCCAGATGCCTCTGAGTCCAGAGATGTTGCTGCTGCTCCTCAACAAGGTTAACACAGCACTATTTTTTTGCACCGTAAAGTTTCAGGCAGTACTGGAACCATTTGTTGAAAGACTTTTGTTGCTGTGCCATCTGATGGGTTAGATCATAAGTGTCTAGCTTAAACTGTTGGCCTTTACACAGTGAAATTGCTTTAGAAGTTTTTTTTTTTTTTAAGTTGTGATATTGTACAGTATAGAAGGATAAATACCCAAATTCATCCCAATATTCCTTTGAGGAACATTATTTTTAAACATGTAAATGCTTTCCCCTCATTTTTCTCACACTTGAGGTCATTCACTCACCCTTGGTCCTCTGATATTTGTGTTACTTCAGGAATTAATATTGTAAAATTATATTTGTAAACACAGAAAATGTTTAAGGACCCCATAAAACACGGCCATTCGGTATTTGTTTTCAGCTTTGTCCTTTGCTGGGTTCCTTCTGTCTGCAGAGAAACTTTAGATTGTCCTCAGGTTCACCTTTGTAAGGGCACCGCGTCCCTCCTGTGGAGAACAGATACTTTGTCCTCAGCCCTGAGTCAGATGTGACTGTAGAGATGGAGAGAGTGATAACAAGGGACTGAACAAACAAAAAGGAAAAGAAAAGAAAAATGATCAAAAGGAAAGGATACCTGTTCATGATTCATGCAAGCATTGTTTTTTTTTCCCCTGTTAAAGATAGGCTAAGAACTTTTTAGAAAACACTGTGATAGTTCATAATTGAAGCAAATAAAACACAAAGAGCAAGCTCCTCCTTCTCTCTACCTGCTGTGCTGCCAGAAAAATACATCCCATCACAAACACAAAACCTTTCCCCCTGAGAGCAATGTTCATTACGGTTTGTGGGGCCCATTCTGCTTGTTTCCAGTTTATGGATTCAGGATTCTGTATAAATACATTTTGTTTTATTATGTAGTGGTTTATTCTTACAGCATATATTAAGCTAGAGATTGGTGGACATTCACTGTATGTGACCAAAAATGTTCCTGGTCAGAAATAACAAAGATTCGCTTACCCTACCTTTAACTTGAAGGCACGTTTGATGTAACTTCACAAAACAAATTTTAGATTCAGGATGAACTATGTGGGTTGGGAATCACTGGACCACCTTTATACTCCTGCTAAGGTACTGGAGGGGTGGAGGGGTTGAGAAGAATTAGTGTGGTTCCAGAGGATTGGACTGCTTTCCGAAGGGCAGCATCAACAGGTAGCAGAAACTGCCTCTGGATACAACTAGACAGGAAGAACAAAATTAATCTAAAATGATGGTACTGGTGTAGGAAAGTAAAGTTTTTCAGTCAAACATGCTGATCCAAGGCATTACTATCAATTCTGCAGCCAACTTCGTTTGGGTACGATGTTGAATAATATTATCAGGTTTTCCCACCACTTTATTTCTCAGGTTGTCAGTGAACCTAGTTTTTCAAAAGATTCATTCTCAACTTAAATCTTCATGCCTTTTTGTGCTTTTTTTTTTTTTTTTAATGCTGTGACACTTTGGGCCTGGAAGTGAAAGATGTCAAAGGAAGCGGAGCAGCTCGGTTACTCGTGGTTTCTGGTTAAAGCGAGTTTAAAGGACTCATTTGGTCTTTCTCATGTTAATTCTTTTATCTGCGACAGCAAAATGGCACGTGAGTCGGGGGGGAAATTTCGGTTGGCAGGGGGAGGTGAGAAGATTTAAATTTCACATGAAAGTGAAAGAGCTGATGAAAAAACCCCGATTCCTCACGGATCGCTCCGTTTGCGTCTGACGTAGGGGTTTGTGAAAGTTTTTAACCCAGAAAAAAAAAAGGGGGGGTCGTGGTTTATCCACGATCAGTGTAGCAGAATGTGACCCACGCGTCCTGACAATTTCACTCTTGAATGAAAAGAATCCGCCTTAGACCAAACGCGTGGATTGCATCTGCCCAGTGCAACTTCATGACAGTTTCTGCAAAAAAAAAAAAAAAAAAAATGCTCCAGTCCAGGTGTCCAGAATGAAACACGGCGTTAAATGTAAAATTGCTGCAATAAAACAATTCTGTGGTGACCGTGAAGCCCCACAGAAGCAGTGGGTTGCGGTTATATCCACGCGTCTCCGCTGCCATCTGTTTCTGCTCTTCAGACAAATCTCTTCATCCAGTCAGATTTATTTCAGCTCCACATCCACCTCTGGCTCCCGTTCCGTTCGCATTAACGGACGGAAGTGACACAGAGCAAAATATGTTCCCAACAACATTGACACCTTGTGGTCATTCGTCTCACGCGCGACCCCAACAGATCCCAACAGCCACAAATCAGACTGGAAAGCGCCCCCCGGGGAAATGGGATGCAGGACAAACGCTCCTAAAATAAAGGAAGGGATGCTCTTAATTCCACGTGTATTAATGTACTCCTGTGATGAACCATCACTACACAAGTGATTGTTTGAATGATGACCTGGAGACTCCATGAGATGTCCATCTAAGGTAGATGATTGTTAAAGCAAAAAAAAGTCTCACAAGACTTTTTACAATTTTTTTCTTGGGATGTCCTGCATCTTCCCTGAGGTTGTCAGAAAAAAATTTCTTTTAAGAAAAATGGTCCCCCTTGTGGCCTGTGATTACAACTCCACGTTTAAATGATCAACATGAGCTAATGATTTGTCCTGCTCAGAAAGTGTCCAAACATATCATTTAGGTGTGATAAATGCAGCCTGCATGTAATTGAGAAGATAAAAGCTCTGGTTTCTATCGGGCCATGTCCATGAATGCAGAGGTGCCCCCCCTCACATCTCCCCACCACTGCAAACAGCATTCTTATGATAATGGTATAATGCTGGTGCTTTAGTTAATTGTGTAAAGGCGATGGTGGTGGGCACCTTTTGTTGTAGGCTCTCATGAGTCTAAAGGAAAGAGCTGGCAGGGATTATCAGTCTTATGGAAGTTCTCAGATTCCTCCCAACCCCATACTTGATTCGGTGTGTTGTTTGTCTTTATTTGATTTGATTCTGATTAGCGTTTTAATGGGAAGATCTTTGCGTTAATTCAGTAACCCCACAGTCTTTTACAAACCATATGGTACATCAGCTTTTTAACAAATAAAAACATTATCCTATTTTGGATGATGGAAGATAGAAATTTGTCTTCAGTGGGACACTTTTCATACTCGCATATGTTACCTGAAGCTCTAACCTTAAACTCACAGAATATTAAGGTTGTTTTCAGTGCTTGCATTTAGTATTTAAAGGGAGTTTTCAATATTTTTTTACATGTTAAAGGAACATTCTGGGTGTATTATTAAATGGTAAGCAGTTACAGTGACATGAATGGAAGCAGTTTTGAATGAGAACAGAAATATGTTTGCAGTAACGTTTATTTGTTTATTCATAAATAATGAATAAACATTGACATCCATTAATTTGCTATTTTAAGCCTCTGACGCGACTCATACATGTAATTCCACTTAAGTGGTAGTGTGGATGGGGTCCCCATGGAAAAACTGAGGTCATTTTAACTTTGCATGTGTACAAAAACTGTATAAAAATATTGCTGGGGGAGGGGGCGGGGCAGATAACGCACCTGATTCTGCAGGTACCCCACTCTGGACCTGTGTTACGTGTTTAACCCACCTGTTCCTGCCAGTAAAGGCGACTAGAACGAGAAAATCTTTTTAATACTTTTTGAACAGACATCTCATTCCACTTGCTCCCACCTTGTCAAAAGTCTGCAAAAGTCTACGATCAATAGATGGAAAAGGAGAGTCGGTGGCCTCGGCTTTCTTAGAACTGGATTGGTACTTTTATGTTTAAAACGATACAGTCAAGTGTTAGAGGCAGAGGCCATGAATTCTCCTCTTTTTGTGTCCTCAGCTTGTACACATATGGTAACAGAGTGGGTGGAGATGCCTGGGCAACAGTCCTTTTTATGTATTTTTTGAGTGTATAAAAAAACTTCAGTGACCATGGTTTGTGTGTAAAGACCCTAACAACACTATCACTTCAGTGGAGTGATATTTTTGATTCTTATTAGAGGCTGGACATACTAATGTATTTTAACATAGCAAAAATGGCCTGTTTGCTGCAAATGTACATGTGCCTCTAATTTGCAATAAACATTTGCACTCCTTTCCATTTAATAGAGCTAGGGTTATTTTATTTTTGGGAGGCTTCTTTAAAAGAAATTCCTGGGTTATTGTATAAAATTCCATTAAAATTATGATAAATAGCTATAAAATGTTAAAATATGATATGGCAGCATATACTACTCCTGTTAGAGCATTGACCCAAAACTTTTCAGATACTTGTAAAATCTTGTTGGCATCCTATAACACAATAAGTTTTATAGGACGTCAACATCTATTATCAGTGTTGGAAACTTGTCTTCAATTCTGAGAAAAAGATGATACTTTCAACTCCTCTACATATACAACATTTTGAAAACATTTTTTTAAAAGGCAGTTTCCACCCATCTGGCTGATTGAAATCTTAAAAAGTGCAATGTGTAAAATGGATCAAATGTGGTTTTATTCCCATAAAAGTTCAAATAATTCAGTAAATCCAAAATAAAACATGAAGGAAAGAGTTGGGAAGTATTGTGGATTGCATCCCAGCTAGAAAGTCCTGGATTGGGTCTATCTGTGTAGATATTCTAACTGTGCTTGCTTGGGTTTTCTTGAGGTGTATTCTGCTTTCCTCTCCCAGTCCAAAGACACCCACGCTGATGGTCTAAATCACCCTTAGGAGTTAGTGTGAGCCTGAATAGTTATTTCTACGTCATCCTGAAATGGACAAGTGACCTGAGCGTATCTTTGGTTTTTGCCTGGAAGCAGCGGGGATAAGCTCCAGCAGACCCTTGTGACCTTGAACGGGATTGAGTCATGCTTAGAAAATACAAAGATGAGAAACAGGGTTCAGAAACTGATTTTTGTATTCAAACTTTTCTTCTGTCCTCTGTCATTAATTATCCAGCTGCCCTTCAGATTGACATGGTACTTAAATGAGTAAAACAATGGAAGAAGCAGTTAAAAGTGTCCCCCCACGGTGTGAAAATGTGGACCATAAGCATTGTAATTTCACCAGTATTTACCAGAAACAATTTTCTATGGTCCCAATGAAATATCTGTGACGTGTTTTGGTCAAAATACAGCAGAGACAGAGCACAAAAGCAGCTTTTTCAAGTGTCTTTCAGCGCTTTTAGCAGCTGGTTTTTGGAGGTAACGTCAACCACTTAACACAGCTCCACCCTCCTCTTCTGCTCTCCTTTTTTAAATCAATGTTAGAGCCTTGTGCCACCAAATTCATATGTACAGCAAATAGAGCAAGATTTGAAATTGGGTGATTTTAAAGATGGGAATGCTGTATAATCCCACTTTAATCTGGGTCTGTGATGTCACAGTGTCATGCAAACTTGAACTGCTTGAATAATGTACTTTTTTAATGTTGACTCAGAGTTTTTAATTTGGTAGTCACTTCAAACGCCTAAATATATGTTCTGAATGGCAAAATATTTTTTCATCCTGTATCCTTATGATTAATTCACTGCAATAAGTTTTTCAAGTTTTATCATCTGGCATTTATAATATTTGTATACCCAGTGTTGTCCTTTGGATTACTCAGAAAACATTGACTCAGTCATTACAAATCTTTTTTTCTGTGATTATTAAAGTTAGTAGGACACCTGCGCCATCTCATACTCGGTTGTTAACTTGTAATGCCTGAGCCAGATGGCACCAATTAGCTTACATATTCTTCTTTCTCATTAAAAACGTGTGCGTCAAAGAGCTAACTATAGTTTAAAAACCATTATTGTAATTAAAACTTGTCTAAGCTGTAGTGAAACCAATAAAGACAACCGATCCATGCTAACCTAACAACTGTTGCTAGGCAGTTAGGCTAACTAGCTTGTGATATCAAGCACCAAATTGAACATAAACTATTCCTGAAAATAGTCTCTCAACTGTCATTTCATCGTGGTAGAATAGTTGAGGAACATTTCTCTCCACACTTTGCCATTAAGAAAGTGCGGAAAGTTATTGAAAGGAAACCGTATGTTTGGGTAAACCTTTTTGACATCAATTATTTAGCTAACACTACTTTAGCTGCTGCTAAATTCCCAAAGCTAATCTAGACTTAAGCAGAATGTCTGGCCAGAGGATTTGTTCAAATTTAGTTCCTTATTTAGTTTTTTTTTTTTTTTTTAATTTTGCTAATCTTCTCTCATAAAAGAATAGGAAACTTTCAGTGAGATTCTTTGATTTTAACTGTAATATCATCGTGACAAACTTTTGATCCAAGAATGAACAGCAGCAAGTCTTAGGACAGTAACTTGGCAAAAAATCACCCTGTTCCTCTAGTATATATAATTTTTTTTCATCGTGGTCTTTGTATGTCTGTCTCTTTAGGTTTTATATCTCATTATTTATATTTTTAAGTCATTATTGTGACTCTTAAGAAAATTCCGGCTTCTTGTGGCATGCTTCCATGTGATATCAGTTTGTGCTTACTATATTGTCTGTATTTTTAGTTTGTGTTTTTAGGTGATTCTGTCACATTTTGCTACTTTTATTCATTTAGGGTGTTTTTATGATCATATCTCTCCCCATTTCTGCCTTTTTAAACATCTTAGCTGCGGTTTGCATCTCTTGCATCGCTTTTCGTTGTTTCTGCCTGTTTGTAGCTTTTTTGCACCTCTTTAGAGTAATTTAGTGTCTTCTTGTAGTCGTTTTCTTCTCTTTAGTTGCATTTTTGCCCCTTTTCTTGATTCTGTGGTTCTTTTTATGTGGTTTTTTGTCACATATTTTCTGGTAATTTTTTTTTTTGGGTCTCTTTGTAGTTGTTTTGAGCACCCTTAAATGGAGGCCCAGGACCTGGGAACAGCTCATTTCCTGAGCCTTTGACTTGCTGGGTAGCCCTATTTAGTAAACTTTCTTTTCCCAGATAAATCAGTTTAACTTGGTGTTGCAGTCTCACCATGGTTTGTTAATGGAATAAGATATTTCCATACACCATTTTTATATGCACCATTTAGAAAGTGATGATTTAGCCAAATGCAATTCTCATATTGTAAATAATCTAATTCAGAAGATATATATTAAGTTCTGTTACAAAATATGTACTTGTTTTATTAATATATATGTGATCATCTTGGCCACAAATCTGAAAGTCACTGTAGTTTTTTTCCCTGACAAAATGTTAATCTGGTGAAAGATCTGGTATATTACCACACTGGTGATATAAAGTATTTTATCTTTTGAGTTCATTTACGGTCAGGTGTAACCTCCAGCGCTCAACTTTGCGTCGTGGACTCTCGTGGAGAGATGCGTGTCCTCAATAGGTTGCGCGTTTTGGGTGACACATCAGAACGAGTAAGGTGGCTGTAATTCAGATCAGGACAACCAGTCAGACTTTTGTGGAACTGAGAGAGCCCGAGCCCTTCGTTTACTTGGTAACATCGCCCTGAAGTATCGGTATTTCCAGCTGAAATCGGACGTAGACGGTGCACCTTTGCGCAGAGACCGGTTTAATGCTGAGTGGCTCCTCTGGGTGCACAAAGACAGCGGCTCGCAGAGGAACTTGTTCAGAGTGAACCGGAGACGCTGGGAGGCGAAACAAACAACCTTCCTCGTCGAAGCGGCGGCGACCACGCAGTTTTATCACTTCCAGCGCGACATTTCGCCACCCACCCGAGAAATACAAGGTAAGACTGCGTTTTAAAGCCGTTTCTGGCGGGTGCGGAGAGCTGCGGAGCGGGTTAAACCTCCTTCGCTCTGGCTTCCCCGAGCGTGGTTGTTTTTGCAGAAAATGGCGTCATCGCCCTCTTGTTTCTGCCTGGCCGCGGCGGGGAGAGGAATACTTTCGGAGACTTGTAGCAGCCGTCACACGCGGCGTTTACTTCCTCGAAGGCGAAAATCACCTGCTGCCACGTCTTTTATCCAACGGCGAGCGGTCGGAACGCGACACGGTCCGCGGTTTAGCTCGGTAGAAGGACGCGCAAAGATGGAAGGGTCACCGGTCCTGTGCGCCAAGCTGCTTCTTGGAAAAGGTGGCACGGAGCCGCAAAACGCAGCGTTTTACATCAATAATCATAGCATTTGGACCCGCTGCGGGCTAACTAAACAGATCGGGGATGCTTTAGTTTTGCTACCGTTATGGTTATGGTGGTATTGGTGGCAGCACTTCGCCGTGTGTTCGTGTGCATTTTATTCGGGTTAGCTCGTTTTTACGCCGCACTCCCCTGCCATGCTGCAATCGTTACGAGGGGCCTCTCTTTTACGGCTTGAAAGGTGCATTTGATACTTGGCGTTTCCTCTGATCAACCGATTCTGCTCCTTTGTGGCTGGGAAATAGTGGCCTTTTCTCTTTCTTTCCTCTCCTTTTTTCCCCCTTAGCCCGACAATATAACCGTGTAAAAAGAGATTTTCGGGGGGGATAATAGGGGGCGATGCAAATCGTGCCATGAGAACGGCGACTGGCTTGCGCTCTGGTTCGCTGCCTGCACGGACGCGAGGACAGCCGGGATGATAAAATTAAAAAAAAAAAAAAAGTCCTTTCGACGAATCACACAGTTTGCACAAAACTGGGGAAGTCCGGCGCTGCGCAACGATCGTGCTCGCTGCTTTGCGCAGAGAGCGGTGGCAGCTGCTGTAACCGCCGCCACCATTTCGCCGCGATGTTTTTTTGTGTGTGCTGGCCAACCTTTTGTAAATAGTTGGGGGACTCTTGGATAAAAGAGCACAATAGTGTTCACGCGGGCCCTTTATGGCCTGTGAATGTGGTCCTAAGTCCCACTCCGGCTGTCCTGTCTCTCCCCCGTCAGCTACGTGCATGCGTCCTAGCTCTGGCCACCACACATCCACCACAGCGAGGCCACTGGGTTGCCCGTGTGCTCGCGCGGCTCGGTTCCTCCTGTGGCCAAAAAAGTCGATGAGTGATCGCTCGGGGAGTGTTGCGGTGCGGGAAATCTGTCTCAGATCGAAACAAGCCCCGAAACAACACCATCCACGGAGACGGATCGCCGCACGCTCTTTGCACGTTTTTTTAAAATTAAGTTTCTCGAGTTATGCAACCGCATCTGCTCGTCCGCCTTGACGTACTCGTCCCCCCACCATCGGGATGGATGATTTTTATTATTTTTTATTCTTTGCGTAAAATCCTCCGTTGGATCGGGCCGGTGTCCGCCGCCACGACGCCGAATTCGGAAGATAAGTCATTTGCAAATCACCCCAGTGCCATTTGCGTCACAGCCCGCGGCCTCGCACGCCCATGGGGGGCGATGGAGTTGCAAATGGAGACCGTGCGCGGATACGTGTGTGTGTGTTCGCTCGTGACGCTGCCCCAGCTGAAAGGGAACCAATGGACACGGACCCTGGCGGCAACAACCGCCGTGCGCCTCCGCTCGCGGAGCGGTGCACCCACTCGAGAATTCGTATCTACGCGGAAGATCGCGCACTTTGTTCGGGGTGGTTTGGCTTCCATCGCCGTGGCTCCGACGCGTAAGTGGATGCGTACACACAGAAACACACGCACAGACTCGCAGCGCCAGGGTTTAAACCAGCTCCGGGGCTCGACAAGGCCAGTCGGAGAGGAGCGGATCCCTCATGGTGCTCGGTGCATGTGGCTGCCGTGGACTCGCTCGTCAGTGGATAAACGTCTTTTCCACTTGATCGCGATGATATGACCGTAAAACCTTTATTACCAGCGCAGAGGCTGAGTGGATTATGACTCGGGCAGCTGCTCGTCTTTTGTTGCGTCCAGAACGCGCCACGCATTTCTGGGTTGGAGTTGAACAGACTGTTTAAAAAAAAAGTATTTAAATCCAGGTGTGTGTTTGTTTGTCGCCCCTGCGCTTTTGGCTACTGCGCATGGTTTCATCCAGCAGACCACATCCGAGGCAGAAACTCCTGAAATTCACCATGTGCCATGTCAAAAAGTGATTTGCACTCGATTTCAAAGATTCTCGTTGCTTTTAGGGTTGAAATAATCAGAACAGAAACGAATAGAATAGTTATTTGACTTTAAAAGACTTAAAAGTTGAGCAAATCAAAACAGGTTGTTTTTTTTAACGTCTAAATCTGGCCATTAATTGTGACAAGTAGTTAAAAACAAATCATTAGATTATCTTTACTTCTAGCCATGCTCTTCAAGCCAAGAACTCAGCCCTCATGTTATGTTCATATTTTCTTCTTTGACATTTTAATGTTTCCAAATTACTGTTGAGCTTTGTGCAACATTTAAGCTGATTGCAGCTGTTATTTCACTCTAATTGACTGTAAACTTACTTGCCTAAAGGTATCTGGTATGTTCAGGTTTTGAACTTAAAGCAACAACACAATACCTTAATTAAATGTAAGTGTGGTTGAGGCATGTGGATTAACTCGAAGCGACGACTGCAGCCAGGCATGGCCGCCCGACCCTTGTCAGGTATCATAGGTTTTATCCGCGTGGCTGCTGACGGCAACACTTCAGTGATGTCACGGTGTGATTCAGTGCGTTTAATGATGTAGCGTGGTGTCCTGTCACTGAGTCAGCTCGTCAAACCGACGTGAAAGTTGAGTCTGTCAACAGACCTATTAGACTGCCACTCACACAACTGGCCGCCAAGGCGAACAGAAGCGCAGCTGGTGAAATATCAACTTGGAAATCAGTGTCTGCCACTCAATCAGAAGGTGCACAAGCGATAGCGGAGGACTGTTGTTCACACTACAGGCTCGCCGCAGCGGCCTGACCCCAGCGGATATCTTGTTGTGTTAACGGTGAAGGTGAACGCTGTTTTCAGCACAGCTTGACCTGTTAACAAAGCCCTACTTTTTTCTTTTCAAATATAAATATACAATCATGTGGGAGGGGAAGAAAAATCCACACTCAGCATTTCTTAGCTTTGATGTGAACATTGATTAAAAAAAAAAAAAAAAATCTGGTTCTGACTAAACTTTAAGCTGAACACAAACTTAGATGAATAACAGCACATGACAGATTACAGAGTGTCATCACAAAAACTGATAAAATGCAGGAGCAGTGTGTGGATAACAAAGTACACACACTCTGATTCCACAGGAATGAGGAGCACAAGAAGAAGAAAAGTGCTCCTGATCAAATGCTTAATGAAATTATCATCAGTAAGTAAATTGGGGATGGTCCTTCAGTGTCAAGTATTCAGGTGTGTGTTAAACACAATGCCAAAGAGGAAAGACATCAGCAGTGTTCATAAAAAAAGGATTGTTGTTGCATATCAGTAAGTAAATGTTATGAATTTAATCCATTTTCTAAAGTTAGAAAGTTTGTTCAGAGGTGGAAAATATTAGACGGTTGCTTCTCATCCCGGGACGTCCCAGCAGCATTCACCACAAGATCAGAGTCAGAAATGTTCAGAGCACACTTGGGGGGGAAAAAAGCTTGATCCAGAACGAGTAGTTTGGACTGGTCTTCGAGAGAGAGAAATGGCAACGCTGCTTCTGAACAAATCACAAAACTTCTGAAGCAATGTCCTTCGAGTCAACGAGACCAAAGCAGAGACGTTTGCCCACGATGCTGCGTTCTCCTAGAAATCTCAATGAACTGAGGCAACGTAAGGAAATTTAGGCCAAACTTCCTCCACAACGACACGAGAGGCTGATAAGTTCACACAGAAATGATTACGCCAGGCTTCTGCTGCTAAAAGTGGCTCTACAAGCGACTGAATCAGGAGCCATATTTAGTTTTTCACACACTGCAGTTTGGCTTCATGACACGGTGTAATACGTCTTGCGTTGTTGTTGTTATTTACCGTAGGTTGTAGTGACATCATTTGAAGTGTTGTTGCATCCCAGATGATTTTAGTTTTTAAACTCCTTTTATGTGTATGACCTTAGACTTGAGAGAGAGCGTGCTTTCCTCTTCGCGCGGCTTCCCAGAAGGCATTTGTTCAAGTTTGCAGTCTTAATGTTACCGTTTAATGTCCCACATAAACAGCTATTCCCATTAAATGTGGGATTTTAGTGACTTGAAATCAAAGACTGTAAGCTGTGGATCCACACCTGGCCTCAAAATACCCACTAAGCACATCCCATGTCAGCATTTATTTAAATCTGTCACCTTTTCCCACACTGTCCTGCTGCATGTCTTTATTTTTCCTCAAATGTGCCGTTACAAGTGCCTGCCTTGACTTGACACTGCGCAAAGTACAATGCAGAATTTATTTCATAGTCGTTTGGAAGCTCCAGCTGTAGTTATTTATCTTTTATTGTTTCTTCTTTGTCACTCTTCTGGCTTGACGTGTTGACGATAGTTAACATTAAATAAACAGATCAAGACAATTTATAGCACCTGTGTTTAGTCTAGAAAACTTTTTTTTTTTTTTT
>JAOWBL010000016.1:4871971-4888840 GCA_028564865.1 Zenarchopterus dispar
GGATATACACGTGGATCCACCGCTTCTGCTCCTTATACCCCTGCCTTTACCGAGAGCATGATGAGTGTGTGTGTGTGAGTGTGAGAGAGAGAGAGAATGTGAGAGAGATTATTGGGAGGGGATCAGAACTGCTTTATTGTCTCCGGAAAGAAGAAGAAAAAAAACTATATTCCCTCATAGACGCTCTGTTATAGTTGTAGCATCTCAGATTAGCTCATCTTTTACTTTTATGCATATTTACACATTAAATTGACTCTTTGATGCTGGAAAATGCATTTCCATTCCCTGTTTGTCTTGTCTAAACATCATTTCCCTGACGATTGGACCCCACTGGTAAGAAGCAGGCTTTCACCTGCAATCCATGGTTTTTTCTAATTTTGTCAGAAAGTGCTATATTTTTCCTGAAAAAGCAATGAAAATCATCTATTTGTTCAAGACATTAATTCCCTGTTGATTTTTGAAAATCAAATGAGACTTTTAGAGATTTAAAGGGCCCGGTCAAAGAAAGGAAACTCAAGTATGTTTTCACAGCTTCCGTTAAAAACTACATGGAAGGTTTTCTCACATCTCACTGACGTCCTCCGTCTCCTGTGCTCAGACTGGTCGTACATACCTGTGAGAGGTGTTTCCTTTACCTTGACGGTACCTTTATCTTTCTATATATGAAAACGTATCAGCTCTTTTAACAGCCTGGTGGAAAGAACCATCAGGTGATGCTTCTGTAAAGGAGAAGGGACACAGAAAAATAGAATATAATGAAATGTTACATTTTCAGAAATGAGCTATTATAACCTTCTACATGGTGAGATGCAATGTGTGTCTGATGTCATAGTTATAACGGGTTATAACTGGTTATTACAGGTTGTAACAGGTTATTTCATGTCACAGCTGCCTTAGCTTTTACAAACATGTAAATGGAAGACTTTATTTTCTGACGGCCTTTGCGTTGGCCATGTACCGTTTCAGAGCCCACAGTCACTCAGTGCGACGTTACCGAGCATCCTTTCGTGCCTAAAGCAGCAGGGGATTCCACGGTCGGTGGCAATGCTGAAGAGAACGGGCCAATCTAAGGGAAACATGCGTCCACATATCTGCCGGGAAAACTATTCCAAGCTATGCTTGTGAAACATTCTGCTCCATCATCACACTATTTAAATTAACCCTCAGATTAAATTTTTTTTTTAAATTTAATTTAATTTTTATTTTTCGAAGGATGTTGATAGCAGCTCCTGAAGGTAGTCTTTGAAACACTGGCGAGAGTTGTGAGGAAGACCAAATGCAGATATGTCTTAATGTTCAAACAGAAAGCCATGTAATGGAACGAGCAGAAAAAAAAGGAAAGACCAAACTTTATTTTTATAAGGGAAAATGCTTGTACAACAAGGTCTTGACTATGTCTACTGTATATATGGATTCATCCCTGCTTGGGTGATATAAATAATAGTTATATTAGTCACATAGTTAATTGCTTGTGTTGGTTGACCTTATGCTTCAACATGTTGGACTAGTTGCAACTGTCGCTCTTTAATCTTGAGGCAATTTTGCAATTTTCCACCATTAGTTGTTTTTTTCTGTAATATTCGATTTGAAGAAGGACATTTTTTTTGTTTGAAGGACAAGACCAAGGTGTCAAACCTCAAGAGGTATTTTTGAGATTTTTTTTTCTTATCCTGACATTTCTTCCATCTTAAGTTGTAATATGTTATTAAGCTCACTGTCTTGTAAAGTTCTAGGAAGCCTTTAAGACGTGACAAGAATGTTAAACCAGCCACTTAAATAAAAATTTACTTCCTCAAACCTCTGAGGATTTCTGTGTGTCTTTGTTTTGTCATTGTCCTGACAGTTTAGAGTTTAGTTTGTTTACTCCTTTTGGATAACTTTTCATTTTCCTGTGTAGAGCTTCGTCACACTTGGCTCTCTTTAGGGATTCCCGCAGCAGATTGTACATATTACTCTTTGGTCTACACTTATGTGTCCTGTCGGCATCTCCAGCATCCTGGCAATGTTTTCACTATCCCTCTTTCTGGGTCAAAACCATCTCAGTCTAGTCTCTTTACCTTCAAGACATCCCTCTTATGAGCACATTTTTAATCCTATCCACCCTAGTTGTTCCCAAATATTTAAACTCTGCCTTCTCCAGTCCTCCATCCTGTCTCTTCTCCTCCCTCCCTGCATTCTCTTATTCACTTCTTTCCCAAACTCCCATTGCTTTGAACAGTTCCCCTCAAGTATTTACACTTCTGCAAGGTCTTCACCTTCACTCCTTTCCTTCCGCCGTTTTGTTGGAGCACATATTCATTAGACAAAAGTTTTCATAAAATACTTTTTTTTTGAAGGCTCAAAGAATAATCCAAGTATTTATCATGAGATCAACAGATGTTTTTTTTTTTTTCAACCCACATATTATTTCACAATGAACATTTGATCCCACTGAGAAATGTCAAGGACATCAATATCTTCACTTGCAGTCACCTTGAACACCATAATTCATATTGAGCCTAACGCACCATCCACCTGCACAGGAGGACACTGAATCTGCAGTCCACTTTTAGCTCTGTTACTTAGAAACTACAGTTCCCAGCTGCTTTTGTAAATTTATCTTCCTAAAAAAAAACATTTTAATTAGAATTGCATATTCAAAACTGACATTTACTAATGAGAGCTCCAAGTGCACCCCCTCATGTCCTACGGTAAACAGATTAAAATTACTGCAGAAAGTCCTGAGGTCAAGTGTTGCTTTTTAACAGGATTTTTTTTTCATCCAGTATTTTATTTCATGGCGAGAACGTAAAATAGTTCTCTCCACCCAAAGGGGGAAAAAAAATCCTGTTCTCTTATTTATTTTTTAATGTGACATCAAGAAGACCCGCTCTTTTCATTTTGCAATTACACCTCTGTCGCCACAAGATGGCAGCGTTGTACCGCGCATTTCTGTAGTTTCCAAATCCACAAATTGGACGTGTTGCACAAATCTTCCAACATTGCCACACGGGAGAACACCCGGATCTGTTTCGATTGCCTGGTTTCTGACTCCACACAGCTTATCAAATTGTTATTACACAGCAGATGGGATGCACTTCATTTATTTAATTTCGTCCTCCACAAAGAGCCACGGCGCTCTGGTTTTTACAAGGTGGGGAGGATCAATGGGCGCAGTGAAAATGGATTGAAGTTCAGGCAATTAAGAGTGTGGCGCAGCGCCTGTGTGAGCATATTTTTGATGACTTATTAATGTGTTCAAATAACCAAAGCTCTGTATTGTGGAAAGCATCGATCCCATTGATCAGTAATAAACTTGATGTATTGGGTGGACCCTGCTGGAGGACAGTGTCGCAATTAGGCGATGATTTGGTGCGCGCTCAGATAGGCTGCGCTGGAGTCGTGCGCTGTCCCTTTCAGCACCGGAGGAGCTCGGAGGAGGAAGAGGAGGAGGAGGAAGAGGAGGAGAGGTAGTAGTGGGGGGATCGAGGGGTGTATGCGCGCGTACGCGTAGCAGCTGGAGCCAACTTAAAGGAAAGGGTTTTATGCGCCAAGCGCGGGGTGCTCAGAGAGGACCATGGATCCAAATCAGGTGGGTTTTTACCGACAATATTGATCAGCAGCGGGTACCATGAATTCTTTTTTGCTGCGCCCCCCCTCCACCCACCCACCCTTTCACTCTTCTGCTCGCTCCCTCTCCCTCCGTAGCCTCTCTGAGATTCATTCTCGCTCATCGACTTGAGCAGAGGCAGCCTCCCTGTATTGTCTCGTTAAACAAGTGCGGAGTTAATAGTTGCACTTTGCGCGTAAAACCAGCCGGGTGGTCACGACTGAGCTGACTTTTCTCCCCTTTCCTCTTGCGGATGATCCAATTGTCTTCAAATATTTCTTCTGCCTCTGTGGGGGAAAATATATCATTTACAGGAGGACTGATTTTTTATTTTTTTTTGTGAAGGGTTGAAACTGCTTAGCTCCGCAAGGAAGTTGCCTGAGGGGGACAGGGACCCCGAGGAGTCTGCCGAGGGTGGTGGTGGGGGGAGAGGCTGGAGCTTCTCCTTTTACACATTGCGGGAAGAATTTGCTTCTGTGCATTCAGAGGTATCCACATTTTTCTCCTCATCTCTCTCTATTCATCTCTCCGTGGGTGTTTTTCTCCCTCTTTGTGGCGTGCTCGCATTCCTCCAGTGATGGGTTTGTGCCAGTGTGTCCTGTGCGATAGTTGCATGAGCGTGCGTCTCAACAGCGTAGTTAAGAAAGATGTGTCTCACTTATGGAGAGAATTTTGAGGAAAAAAGCACATTAATGAGAGTGACATTTTGCTCTCCCAGACGTCACTGCATGCCGTTTCTCCGCTCCTATCGAGGATGGCACTGTCTTAATTAAGGTGCACTCAGATTCTCACCACTGCTGAACAGAGAGAAGCCTATGAGCTGCATAATGAGCGCACACGCCTCGACTTTGATCTGGTCTCACTTTTGAACCTGTGGACTTCATATCCGCACGCACGACTTCACTTGGTCAGAGGCTTGTGTTTCTGTCGCTTAGAGATGGAAGGATCTAGAGGTGGAAAACATCAAAAAGATTCAAAATGGGAAAAAAAGAAGGAGAAATTACAAGCACTGTTGGTGAGAAATGTGAAATGTTCGGCAAAGTATTTCAGGCAGGGCCGTTCCTAGTTTTTTTGGAGGCCAAAGGGAAGATTCTGTTTGGGGTTCCCTGCTTTTTTTAAATGACAGTGCACTGGACTTCAAACTCTTTAAGATGATGAATTTGTTTTTAAACTTTAATCTAGCCAGGGTAGATTTGTGAAACTGAACTTGAAGCGGAGATGACAAAAAACAAACAAACAAAACATAAAACAAGCTACTAAATGTAAATTTTGTTGAGGTTAGGTGTTTAGTACATTGGTATTTTAGGGTTAATTGAGGAAAAAAATGCATGGTGAAAAAGGGAATAACATTTCATGGGAAAAACTTTTGACTTAAAAAATCTCAGATTTTTTGGAGAAAAAAATTGAGTGAGAAAAAGACTGAAATTGTGAATTCATAAACTCAAATTTGCAAGGGAAAATTCACCAATTGTGTTATTAAAAACTTGCAAATTTAAAAACATTTTAGATTTAATAAACTAACACATCTGCAAATGAAAAGTTTTTTGTAGCCTCTTTTAGATTCATTTTAACTTTTGAAAAATCACAAAATTGGGAAAGACAAAAAGAAAAACTTCAAATTTTGACCTAAATTTGCAAAAAAAAAGTCTGAAATCGACCCTATAAACTTGTAAATTTGAGAGAAAAAAATTCATAAAGTCTGACTTTAAAAACTTCCAAATTTGCATGAAAATGCTCTGAAATTTTGACTTAATAAGCTCACAAAATATGAAAATACAAAAAACAATTAAAATTACAGTTTTTACAAACCCACAAATAAAAAACAGAATTCAAATTCTGACTTTACAAACTTAGGAAATTTAAAGAAAAACTCTGAATCTTTTGACTTTGTAAACTCCTAAATTGAATGAATAAATAAATACATAACTGAATTTACAGAAATTCATATTAAAACAATAAAAAATTCAAATTTTGACTTAAAAATTAGGAAATTTGCGAGAGAAAACTGAAATTTTATTGTCTTGAAGTCACAAATTTACATGAAAACTCAGAAGTTATGACTTTACAAACTCTTCAATATATTTTCCAATTTAGGGTGCCACAAAAGAAAACTTTTGTTTTATTTCTCCCCAAATACTGTAGATCAAAGCTAACGTTGTTGATTTGAGAGCCCCCTGCTGGCTACAGGGGCCCCATTCCCCTTCAGAGTCTGTAAATATTTAGAAACGCCTCTCATTTCACCAAATGATTTGCCATGTCTATATTTGAATCAGTTTCTTGTCCATGCATTTCATCACACATTTATTTATCTGCATTCAGCCCCGTAACAAGCTGAATGGGTTTGTGAGTGTGCAAGAGAAGAGGACAGATCAACGTTTGAGTGGCTCTTTTCAACATGATCTTCATCAGGAGCAGGCAGAGATAAAAGAAAAAGAGGTAGGAACGAGAGGACAACAACTCTTGATGAGGAGGGAGTGATGGGGAGAAGACAGCAGCAGAAAAGCTATCACTTTCTGAAAAGAGCAGCACGCTCCCCTGAGAGTTGAAGAGACCTGCAAGCAGAGGGGAGAGGAGGCAGAAATAAGAAAGAGGGTGAGGAAGAAGTGGATGGAGGAGAAGGAGCTTCTGGGGGGGCATGAGGCACAGAGGGAAGGGAAAGAGTGAAAATAAAACCAGACTAGGACGAGGAGTGGGCGACACTCACCTCGACAGCTAGAAGTGGGTGTAAATGAAAAAGAGTGATGAGCTCACTGAAGCCTTTTGGGGTTTAACCCTCAATCTCCTCCTCCTCCAGTATATTAGAACAGCTCCCTTTGTTTGTTTTTTGTTTTTAAGCTTTTCTAAATCATCATGACTTATGGGACCAAATGTCCAAAGATCAAGCGTGTCATGGACCTAAAGAAAAGGAAGTCGCCTTTTCGCATCGTTTGAAAATCTTCAATGAGCATGAGCGTGATGAGAAATGAAACTTTCACATGGGCCCCCGGTTCACCAGACGTTCAACCACTGCTGCATTCTTATTTCTTTAGCAGCCCCCAAGAGACATTCGTATGTAGTTATTGCTTTAACAAATGTAAGAGTTTTTAAAATTGTAATTTCTTGCATTAAAGATGCAGTGGATCCTTGTCAAAAGCCTGCCACACATTAAGCAAAAACAGGAGAGGCAATCATCAGAGGCTGCATGGCTGCAAGCTGTATTGGACCTTATTAGAGTTAGATGTAGATTTGAGTTGCATGTAATGAACTACGGCTTAATGACTGGGCACCCCCGAAGCCTCATTAAGACACCCCTTCTGTGTCTGCACCAAGAGGAGCCTGAATCCAAGGAAAAAGTGTTGAATAAACAATGTTGCAGGGACTAGAATACGCTGTTAGCAGATGAATCAGAGCTGGCTAACCTATATAAAGCAGGGGTTTTAATCATAGTGGGGGCTTTGCTGTATGAGTGGCTTTGACCTAATTCCATTTAGAGTGGAGAGAAACTGATGAATTAATTGGGACAGAATCGAATTATATTCATTGAGAGTGTGTCTCACGCTGTGATGGCATCTGAGTTTGAAACCTGTTAAGGAGCCGAGGGGGTAAATTCACGCTGGCCTGGAGAAAATTTTTCAAGTTTTGTGAAGGATTCTTTGCCTTCAGTATGGGAAGACCCCCGCTTTGACTCGAGGGAGTTTTGGGAATACCCGAGTTGGATTTGATCCAACAGGAGCAGATGCAGTTCAAGATTATGAACAAGGGCTCACGCTGGGAGATAGTATCAATCAAGAGACCACTTTTACAAGATAAGGCTGTCAGATCAAGTAATATTACAGGTGCTGGGTTTGTAATGTGAGGTGGAGGGGGTTTGCCATCTTTGTCTGGTTGGTTTTCATGCCTTCAGTAAAGCGAAGATTCAGTATATAGACATTTTTCCTCATGCATCTGTCTCTTCTTGTTATGGTTTTGCATCTCACTCAGTTTTACTTCCTGCTTCACTTCACTTTCACACCTGTGAGCAGTCTGTTAATTACTCCACAGCTGTGCTCTACCTGCTCATGTCACCCAGCCTTTAGTTTTCTGGCTTCTTTGTGCCAGTCTCGTATGCGTTGTACCGTGCTTGCGTTCTGTACTGTGTTGTATTTGCTCCTCGGCTGGAGCTTTTGTACAGCGCGGGCCTTGTGTCGAGGGCGTTTGCAATGTGGTTTAGGGAGTCTGGATCTGGGATGTTGGGAGCAGATTTGTTTTCTTTGTGGAGTGTGGTGTTTGCTCGTCAGGTGTGCCTCAACACAGCATTTGAGTACTCTGGACTGGGAGCTTGTTTGTGTTCCCACTGCTTTCATACCCTTACCCTAACCTCATACCCCAACCCTGCCATGGAGGGCAAAACTGTGGCCCAATCGGCATAAAAGGATGTGGGAACATAAGGATGACTTCCAGTGGATTGGGATCTTAGCCTCTATGTCTTACTGAGAAGTTTTTGCACCCTGTAGATGATAAACTGATTTCTGTGCACTGATATTTAGGTGAGTAGTAGGTTTTACAGTAATTTCTGTTTGGCTACCAAGATCTGAGGTTCCCCGTGGAACTATATTGTAGTCAGATGATTTGATGACTCATTTCATATATCAGGCATGAAGCTCAACTGGAGACCTGGCATATTTGGGTATGCCAGGTACAAAGGCAATACTGTATGTTTTTGCTTAATCTTTGAAGCAGCATGTCTCAGCAACTTCTTGATAACACTCCTGAAATTGTTCTCTAAAAGAACAATCCATTACTGCCCAAACTACTGGCAATTGTTCAAGTTTTTGTCCAGGTTAAACAAACAAACGAAAAAATTACTCTTGCTTTCACCGTTTCAGCCAGTAGTCTTTGGTTTCGATCCAAAGGGGAAAAAAACATGCCCGTGAAGCATGAAAGACAGAAATCCAGCTTGGTGGGACTCTGAGAATGAGGTCACGTCGGTGGAGCTGCGATGTCATGTTTGATTTGTTTTGCTTATTATTTACCATCAGCACATACAGATAACACTATCCTGCATCCACAATGATTCAGCACGTTTCATCGTTATTAAAACCTTTCTTGACATCAGACAAAATTCAGCAGATGCATGGTGTTCAGTGTGAGATGAGATGATCTTATATGACCGTAGAAATCGTACAGTGTGTAGGAGCCCCGAGGGAGTTTAGACAAAGCAGCTTAATTGATTTCCGTGTCGAAAGTGGGCCACCTCAAATGCATAGCTTGTGTGTATTAAGGTAAGCAGAGCGACTACAATATAGGATGGGGTTTGATTCATGACCCAAATGTGCTGGCATGACCTGTCCACTGAACCGGACTCAAGAATGCTCAGTTTATTGCAATATCTTGAACAATTCTCTATGAAAATAGGACATATTTGGATTCTTTTCCTTTTCCTCAAGGTGTGTAAACTTACAAAGCCACAATAGAATGAGTTATTTACGCTGACCTGCAGAAAGAAATTGATCTCATGTTGACTCGCTTGTAAACCATATTTTTCCATCATCACTTGCATGATGACTGTTTAGTCATGGCTTCCAAAAAAAAAAAAAAAAAAAAAAAGAGAAGCTTTATTCGTTTATTTATTTGACCGTTCAGACTAGAAGGTTCTGTGAGGTTGGGGTATTTCAAGAGATGGGGTGGGGGGCTACAATTAAACCTTTTTAGGCTGAAGATGACATGGCACTGAAGCAATGCACAACATGTGTAAAATATAAATTTGTCTAGTATGACTTTAGTGAGACTATAATTAGACAATGTTTTTTTTCTTATCCTCTGAAGTTGCAGAAATGGGGCACATATTAGCAAATACAGTGATTTATTATTATTTCAATAGATTAAACCTAAAAAAAAGGGAAAAAATCCTTAGATTTGCAACTGTAAAGCTGGAGATTAATTATCCCATCTTTACATATTTATTTAGGGATAAGAATTTGCACAGATTGCCTCTCCATGCCGTCTGCACGCACAAAATAAAATAAAAGATTTGAGATCAGGGGAGGCAAATGAGAAAATAAATTCCCAGGGGCCTCAACTAATGAAAGCACATTAGCTTTTTTGCAATGTAGAAATCCAGCACTTTGTCATGACCAATTTTCAGTCCCTGGACAAACCAAATTATTGCAGCATTGGAGATGGTGTGGTGGTGTTTTAATGTGCAGCTTGGTGGAAAGAGCGTGACATTTTTACTGCCGATGATGGAGGTGAACCCCCACCACCACCACCAGTGGGTGAAGACAGATACGGCGTATTGACTTTTAATACTGTTTACGTCAGGGAATAACATTAAACATTAACTCTACCTGTGGTGATTTGAAGCTCTGCTCGTATGAGTAGGTGTGGAGGAGGATGCGCTGGATGTAATGTGTTCATTTAACTGCAGCTGAAACAGCAGATGTTTGAATGATGCAACGCAGCATCTCTACAAGCACTGCTCTCTGTCTCCAATCCCTTCTGACTTATTTTGTCTCTTTTCAGCCCTTTCTTCTCCATCTCTGTCTCCCGCCACCTCCTCCTCCTCAGTTCTCTTCATCCCTCTCTCCCCCTCCCATCGCTGTTGCGGCAGGTAGTCGTGGCCCGAGGAGCTCACCACAAGCTTCTCAGCTGTCACCGTGGCAGCTGTTTCCACTCGTCGTTCTGCCAACAGATGAGAATGTGTGTGAATGATTACGTAGGGATGATCACAAACAATCAGACTGAGGATTATTGACCATAGAATGAGAAGTTGAGTGTTAGACAAGTCTTCGAGTGTACAAGCATGCTTTGGAATGAGTTTGGGTGTATTTTGTTGTTTTTTTTTCTCCCCTGTTAGGGGTTTCCACATCTTTGTCAGGTGAGCTTTACAGCCTGATGGTGGTGTGACGATCACACTCCTTCTGGCTCTAACACATCCTGTCTCTGTCTCTCTTCAGCATGATCCACTAAAGATGTGACTTGTGGATTAGGTGCAACTTCCTGGCCAGACTTCCACCGCACCAGTGCTAAAATCTCTCTGCTATTCGTCTTGTTTTCTCTTTGGACTTTCTTTTTTGGAATATGCTTTCCTTATGGGGCTTGGTTAGCTTTGCTGCTGGGGTCCTCCACCCCTCCTTCATGCACCAGTAGGAACCTAAAAATTCTCCAAAATACTCCTTGAAGATCACCCTTTTCTTTTGACTTCTTCTCTGATCATGGAACCCCAGTGGAGTCCTGTTTTCTCCCCCCACTCTCCCTCTGTCATCTTCCTGCTTGTGGTCGTTTCTTACACCTGGATCCTTCCCGTCATCTCTCCTCAGCGAATCCCCCCAGACCCCCAGGCAGCACCGGAGTATGCTCACTCCATCCGACTGGACGGTGATATCATCCTCGGCGGATTATTTCCGGTGCATTCCCGGGGAGACCGCGGCACACCCTGTGGGGAACTGAAAAAGGAAAAGGGCATCCATCGCTTGGAGGCCATGATGTTTGCCATTGACCTGATCAACAAGGACCCCGAGCTGCTGCCCAACATCACACTGGGTGCCCGGATTTTGGACACCTGCTCCAGGGACACATACGCTCTGGAACAGTCCCTGACCTTCGTGCAGGCCTTGATAGAGAGGGACGGCTCAGATGTCCGCTGCGCCAATGGAGACCCTCCAATCTTCACCAAGCCGGATAAAATCGTAGGAGTGATTGGAGCCGCAGCCAGCTCTGTGTCCATTATGGTGGCAAACATCCTGCGCCTGTTTAAGGTAAGATTGGGCTGCTTCTTTCTTGTTTGTTTCTCTGGGCCTCGTGTATATAAACTGAAGGATTACCGCATCACACATCCAAGCCTCAATTACACTGGCAAGATAAAAGTCAACAATCAAAAGCTTTTAAAATGCTGACAGTGTTCACAGCAGCAAACGCCTTTTCATTACAGTTCTGGCACAAAACGTAAACCAAATTGCGACATCTTGATGAAACTCAAGTGTGAAATGACTGTGTTTCCATTCAATTATTTTGTGTGACATAGTCATGTTTTCTCCTCTCACTAGAAGTTGTTCCAAGAGGAGAGCTGATGGATGTCCAGAATCTTTTTAATTTTGGCAAGTTAATTTGTATCTCTTCAACAAATCTGCCATTAATTTGATGCATAAAAGACTTCAACATCAGCAACAAGCTGTCCCGAGGCTTTTACTTTTTGACACAGTTGTAATGGTTGTTCATAGACGATTGCATGTTTGAAAACATTGATTACACACCGAAGTCTCCCACAGTGTCCCCCCTTTTCCCCAGTGTCCATTCAGTTTAGCAATTATATGGCAACCAGAACCATGGACACTGTGTTGTCTTACTGTGAAGTTTAGATGTTCTCCCTGTGCATCAGTGGGTTTTTTTCTTTTGGGTACTCCAGCTGGTTTTTTGCATCTACTGTTTAAAAATGTGTATATCTGGGTAATTGATGATTCTGACTTGCTCATAGGAGTATGTATGTTTATTTGACTATGTGAGGCTGTGCAATGGACTATTGACCTGTCTAGGGCAGTGTTTCCCAAGCTTGGTCCTCGGGGTGCACGGTCCTGCAGGTTTTATATAGGTTCCTGCTCCAACACACCTGATTCTGATTAATGGTCATCACCAGCTTGTTATCAAGGTCTGATACAAGTCTGTTAATCGCACAGACTTGTATCAGGGTGTGATGAGGTAGGGAAACATCTAAAACCTGCAGGACAGTGTGCTCTGAGGACTAGGGTTGGCAAACACTAGTCTAGGGTGTACCCCTCCCTTTCACCTAAAGAGAGCTGGGATAACCTTTGACAGATCCTAAATTAGCCTAAATAGGAATTAGCAGGTATAGATAATGGATGGGTGATGCCAATATATGTCGCTTTTATGGTTGACTGCCATGTTAAGCATGTTCCAGTGTCGGGGCTGCCCTTTTGCATTCCCATAGGAGGAGTGGATTTATTTTTAATGTCATGTGACCTGTTACAAACTGCAAACACGCAGTTTTGCAAAATGCTCCTTTTTCGAATCTCCGGGGGAAAAAACCTCTCCCATGAGCAATATGGGAGTTTTTGTAAAACTGATGTATTTCAATGAGGTGTATTTTTCCATTCTCACTTCCTTTTGCGAAGAGAGTCATTGAAACACGGCGAGTAAGTTTTGCTTCAGTAATCAGAGGTAAATGGAGCCGATCCACTTCCCTTCAGAAGCCAAATTTTTCTTTATCTATTGTTCAGATACGCGTGTGAATGAGCGACGTGTCGAGTGCCGCTTTGTGTGCTTTTGCATCGCTTAGATCATTCCTGATTTTGTGTTTGAGCCAAATAAAAATGGCTGCCAAGAACGGCATCAATTACAGCTGAAATTTGTCAACAGCCACTTCATTCACTGCAGCGCCCATGAGGGTGCACGTGCACACGTGGCAGGCCGCAAGGACGCTGCTTTGTGTTGGTTTGGTCCCTGGTACATGTGCAGGCCTAATTGAGCATCATCATGAGTTTACAGGCGCCTCTCTTTGTGCTGCTCGTGTTTGTCCTTCCTGAAGCTCTTCTGCCGGCGCCGGAGAGCCGTTGTACCTCCTCAGGTACGCGTTGCCGCGAGTGCGCTCCCTTTGTCATCATTAGCAGCGCAGCATTGATAGATGGCCGTATGATTATGAAATATGAGTCCAGTAATGATGCCCATGGCATTTCACGTCCACGCTTCTCCCACGCTCTTTCACAGCGAGTGTGTACGTGACCACACACTTGTTTTTGGGCGCTAAAAAAAAAAATCCATATGCTCCGCCAGTGTGTTTCTGAACGCACATGTTAACAACCAGCTTGAGCTTTGAATGGAGGATTTGCATATTAAACGATGACAACAACTAAACATGATTTATTCCAGGATCTGTCACAGCAACGGCACCCGAACAGAGCGCTTTTTCTGCCTCTGTGGTGCCTCTCCCTCATTTGCCTAATACGATTTGGAGCCTTGTATGTGTCGGTGGACATGTTTGAGCTCACAGTGCGAGTGTGTGTTGTGCATCAGTACTGTTAGTCCAGTGGTTATTTGAAAGTCTTCAGCATTTACTTAATGTGTCCGTACAGGATGTTTGTGTGTGAGAGGTGTCAAGTACAGGCCGGTACAGTGTGATGTCGTAAGGCTGTGTGTTTTTCTGCATGGTTTATGAATTATGCACCGCGGCCTGAAAATAGCGTGGAGGAGGCACACAGACGCACACGCTTACACACAAACAGGCTGCAAGAAAACATATGTCTTTTTAAATGGGCTAATCTGACAGCGCCAGTCACAGATAGTCACCCACTCAATGCAAAAGGAGGGGGTTGGGGGGAGGAGGGGGGGGGGGGGCAAAAAGCAAATACAGCAGTGAGTGTGTTTTTGTGTCTTTCAATCTTGCAAGAGAGAGGAGAATCAAACAACAGACTGTGCAGAAGAATGCAAGTGTTTTTCTTTTTTTTTTCCCCTCCGTTTTTAGCAGCAGAGGGAGCTCCTTGCTGACAGTCACAGCAAAGAGAAACCAAGCTGAACGAGAGTTGTTCGAGCTTTTGTTACTTTGCTCTTTTGAAGATTATCTTTCGGCTCTGTGGGATGATGCGAGTGGAGAGAGGCGGTGATATAAGATATTATAAGATGGGACTCTGGTTATCCTCAAAGAGAAAGCAGGCCGTCACAGTGGAAAATTAGGATGGAAACACCAGGTTTGAGCAAATAAAAAACTGAATAACAATATTTGCAGTTTGTTAAAATATGCTTTCTCTAGTTTCTGTCAGTTATGATGACATTGAGGGCACCAGAAACCAAAAAAAGCTACAGATGTTTCCAACAAAGGGCAGTGGTTAGCACTGTTTCCTCACAGCAAGAAGGTTCCTGGTTTAACCTCTGGGCCCGACGGGAGTCTTTCTGTGTGGAGTTTCCATGTTTGTCCAGCTTCCTCCCACAGTCCGAAAACACATGTTTGGTTGACTGAGAACCCTAAATTGTCCATAGCTGAGAGTGTGAATATGTGTGGTTGTTTGTCTTTATATGTGGTCCTGTGGTGGACTGGTGACTTGTCCAGGGTGTACCCCTGCCTATCGCCTGTAATGAGCTGGGATTGGCTCCAGCAGACCCCTGTGACTCTGTACAGGATTAAAACGGGTATAGAAAATGAATGGATGGATGTATTTGCAACAATGGAGCAAGTGGATCACATGATTAGCCTCCTGATCTGGACTTAGCTGCTAGTATATGAGGAAATATTTCAAAATCAGTTTCTCTCCATGGGTCATGATGCTGCCCGCAGTGCGTCCTGTCACAGACGCCACAGGACACCACAAGCGAATGTCAGAGATGCCACCAGTTTTGACAAAACGGCAGTGTTTGACACCCTGCTAGTGCTGATCAAAGCACAGATGGAGCCGGAGGCTAATCCCATCACTGTCACCCCATTAAATATTCATGTGAGCTAACAAATGGCAAAATAGTGACTACTACAAATAATCTTATGCAACCATTAATTTATGAACATGGAAAGAACAGTCAAAACAACTATACACAACAAATTCAGTTACTAATGACAACAGGCTTCTGAGACTTTTGGCTATGAGAAATTCAAATACTCAAGCATAAATCGAGCAATAACTAATATGATAATATGATTTAATGACTACATGGGTGATATGGTCAGTGTGCAAGCAGCTCCAGCTGGAAGTAATGGTTTGCAAGTGCGAGTTGGAGTTCTCACTCAATATTATGAGACTTACTCCAAATAATCAATTATTTAGATGAAAAAAGATGTAAAACAGGTTTTTAAAAACTTGATCTTGTGTAAAAAAAAAAAAGAATTTTATTTAGACCAGATCATCTAAAAAGAGCTGTCAGGACCCCCTACAGGGGTGAAAAGTTTGCTTTGTAAGGTACTGAAATGATTCATAAGAAAGGAAATCCTCTCTCTCCAGATCTGCTTTAAAACTACAGTGTACAACTTTCTGTCTGTGGAACTCTGATATGACAAAAGAGATCGTATGAGTCTAATTTATCGTAACACATAATCCCAGAATGTGGGCAATGTTTCAACACAGTGCAGAAAAACGGTGCATGGCAAGAATATCAAAGCAGAAATTCAACTGTTGCAGCACTTGTGTAAAATGTAACTGATATGACAGAAGGAAACAAGACAACCAGTGATTATTGAACTCATGCTGTCTTTGGTGGGTTTATTTTTTTTTTTGTTTGTTTGTTTTGGTCCCTAGTCACGTTGCAAAAACTTCATTTAAAAGCTGTTTATCTTATTTTTGTTGTCTCTATTCAGCTGCCTTTTAACACTTTTTTTTTTTTTTTTTTTTTTTTTACTCCTTCCATCTCCAAAATAAATTGGATTATTCTTTTAAAGAGCCATCCATGCATCGCGATATGGATGTGTCAAACAGCAGATGTTCTAAATCAAGCCATGTTTCCTGTGTGAACTGTTTCCTCTGCTTTGTGGGGAATGGAAAACAAAACAAAACAAAAAAACACTATTGAATTTATGACAGGCTATGTAGCTGTGTCCCTGGGCATTTCAGAAATTGTAGGTTTATCATCGAAGGTGTGAAACAACATCCACTTCTTTAATAAGCTTCACTTATTTCCATTTTGTTCCCTTTGCTCACCAGCAAACTCGGGGAAAGAACATGGAAAGTGTATGTATTTCAGGATGTGAAGGCTTCACGTGGATGGTGTGTGTGAGTACATGAAAGGTAATTATAGAAACACTATGGTGTTTAGAGCGTTAGTCACCTCGCAATTCTCCTTAAAATGAACCTAATATGCATCTAAGCTACATGCATGTTCACACTGTTGGTCTTAATGCTCAATTCTGATTTTTTTTTTTTTCTTTTGCCAAGATCCAATTTATCTTCGTGGTTGTTCACATAAGTATTTCAAATGCATCTTATTAGTTACTTGTAATTACTTATTACTTCAGTGTAAACAGACTTCTGCTTTGAAGTGACAAAGACAAAGTGATGTCAAAAGCACTACATCAGGTGTACGGAAGTAAAGATGGATGTAGCAGAGACTTTGTACAATTTCTTTTTTTGAAGTTTTTGCAGCAAAAGCCGACAAACTCATGAACACATTGTAATGAGAAGACGACAAAGGAAAAGGAGATATGCATTTGTAACAATGGCCATATATGGAGTGACGGCTTCAATATCTGTAAAGAGAGGTATTGATGAAGGATTGGAGCCAGGAGTGGCAAGACCGGGATGTGGCCGGGGTCATCCCAAAAAAAAAAAAATGCTGCCATCACAGAACGGTATCATCAATTGCATCTTAGTCAAAAGCAGATGAAATGTGACCTG